>JADBJO010005864.1:95000-102500 GCA_016801955.1 Conus betulinus
CACACACACACACACACACACACACACACACACACACACACACCATCCCTGCCCTGTCTGTGCACCCCCTTTGATATAACTGACCATGGTACTGACAGCAGAATCCTCCATTCTTTCGCAGACCTCCCTCCTTCACTTCCCACACTTCTGGCTCTGTTCTTAAGGCTCTGTTCTCGGTTCTTTCTCTGGCTCTGTTCTTAAGGCTCTGTTCTCGGTTCTTCTCTGGCTCTGTTCTTAAGGCTCTGTTCTCGGTTCTTCTCTGGCTCAGTTCTAAGGCTCTGTTTCTCGGTTCTTCTCTGGCTCTGTTCTTAAGGCTCTGTTCTCGGTTTCTTCTCTGGCTCTGTTCTTAAGGCTCTGTTCTCGGTTCTTCTCTGGCTCTGTTCTTAAGGCTCTGTTCTCGGTTCTTCTCTGGCTCTGTTCTTAAGGCTCTGTTCTCGGTTCTTCTCTGGCTCTGTTCTTAAGGCTCTGTTCTCGGTTCTTCTCTGGCTCTGTTCTTAAGGATGTCACCCCGTGCATGAAGCTGTCGCCAGTCCCCTGCCACGCTAACATACGTGGATGGATAGATAGATAGATAGATAGATAGATAGATAGATAGATAGATAGATAGATAGATAGATAGATAGATAGATAGATAGATAGATAGATAGATAGATAATGAATTAATAAGCAAACAAACATAGAGACAAACAAAGAAATGAATGAATAAAATACATACATACATGCATGCATACATACATACATACATACATACATACATACATACATACATACATACATACATACATACATACATACAATTATCATCGGACCACGCTATGTCGCCCCGAAATCTTACCGGACAAAACCCTTAAGCACATACATTCGACACCAATGACGAGAGATCAGCTGAAATATATCGACACAGCTATTTACCTAACCTCTGAGGCGGAAAGGGAATCTGAGATAGCATTGACATATTCATCACATGCTAGAAATAATTCTGAAATATGCTCTGAGCTGAAATCCATGCATTGATCAAGGCGAAAGTCTCTTTCCACTGTTATAAAGATTACTGTTAGGGAGAAAAACGTTTTATCATCAGAAAGAGACTACCCCTCAAAACAAAGTCACTCTTTGAAAACACAACTTTGGACTTACACAGTCAGACACATGACAAAATAAACAAAGCGTTCTACAGTCCCATCAGCTTAGAGCAGTGCTCAGGCTGATTCGTGGAGATTTCTTCTTCAGTTGGGTGCAGCGATCCCTTTCCAGGTTATGTTTAAAGAAAGAAGAAGAAGAAGAAGAAGGGAGAAGAAGAAGAAGATTTCAAAAGCAGGTCATGAATCCATGACATACAGGTGTTTCAATTAAATGGAGATCTTTTGTAGGTGCTGATGTGTAACATTCTATCCTCGTGTATATCAATTTACCAATCTTGAACATGCATCAGTTTTTTTTTTTTTTTTTTTTCTTTCTTTCTTTCTTTTTTCTTTTAAATTAATGTTTCCCTGTGTCTGTAAAAAGAATACACTTATCAGAACAAGAAGATAGCGAAATGCTTACATGAGAGGATTCTTGGTAGAGAAGATAAAACAAAAAGATGTAATCTGTGCATAACAGAAAAGTGGATGATTCTATGCAAACCTAGTATGGCAACGTTGAACGCAAGAGTTGAAATCGTAGACAGTTGCAGGCACAAAAGGAAATTTTTTATAAAAAAAATATAAAATAGCAACCCTGATAGGACCCCTCATACAATAATACCTAATAAGAAAGCCTTACAACCTTTACAGGGCCCTGAGGTCAATAGCAGGGGATTGGCACGGGATCTGAAGAGAGGAAGGACCTCGAAACAAGTTTGTTATCCCAGCTTTTAAGATTGCTTTTAATCATTATTTTAGCTGCTCCCACATGGTTGAGTTGATCTCCCCTGCATCCTTAAATGGATCCTCAAGCATAGGCTCAAAGATTGTCCCTTACATTTTATACTGTTTGCGTAATGTTTTTAGTTTCAACAACTTTTTCCTCTCCAAACTTTCGTTTTGTTTAATTCTACTTACCTTTCGCTGGCTGCTTTGGGGGTGCTGTTGCATTCTTTTTCGAACCCTTGGCGGTCGGAACACCACAGAATTATGGACTGTGGTGTGTCTCTATCTGACGCCAAGAGCACAGACACAATCAGCCGTGTCTCCCTGATGAGTCCGATCCAGCGGACGAAAGGCCTCGGAGCAGGCGACACATATAGATCTGTCTTCGGGTTCCTCTCTCAATTTCTAATCTTTGCCAAATCGTTACTATAATGATGGAAGAATTGTTAACCTGCACTTGTTTTCCCCCACTACTTAATGTTCAGCTATATATATATATATATATATATATATATATATCGTCTATTGACAAGCGGAACGAAATGCCACTGAAGAAGCGTGCCACTGTTTATTCCATTTCAAACTTTCCTTCATGTTCGGGAAAAAAAAAAAAAAGCATTTAGCCTGCTTCAAGCATCTACAGTGAAGATGAGTCAACGAATGAGTCTCTCTCTCTCTCTCTCTCTCCACCCAACATCATAATCATCGACAACAACATCATAATCATCGTCATTTTCTTCTTCTTCTTCCTAACGTTACAAACAGCAACAGACAAAACGGAGCCGAACCTGGGTGCGTTTAAACCAGTCGCTCCACAGAAGAGACGCGTTCGTTGAGACCAGATAGGCGAAGCATTATTATATGCCGATTACACATGCCACGGATATCTCCACGATAGCGTAGCCTGGGTTTTAGACAGCTGGTTTGCTCGTTTGCTGAAACGTTGTGCATTGTTGGGTTTGCATTTACAAACCACTTCTGAGCGTTCTGAGCCTATGAAAACAAGTTAGAAAAAAAAAAATGTTAGGCCCACGAGGATCCGCGCAGTTAGATTATATATACACAGACACGCACACACTCACGCACACACACACACACATCCACGCACGCACTCACACACACACACACACACACACACACACACACACACCATTTGTTACTCACTATAACTCAATTTCTTATCGGTGAAGGGCCAGCGGGACACCTCTTCAGCTGTGATGAAACGCTCCCTTTCTGTGAAGCTAAGCTTGGAGAATCGTTTAGAAGCTGAATTTCTTTTTCGGTTCCAAGTTTTGTCTTTTATGTTCTTGATGTAACGTCAAACAATTGCGTTTTCAATCTAAAAGCATTTCATTGAGCGAGAAAAAAAAAATCTTAGCAAAGCATGCTCATACATGCACATATACACTTTCTTACCGTCACACACATAGGCGAACAGCGAGCACACACGTGAGCTCTCTCTCTCTCTCTCTCTCTCTCTCTCTCTCTCTCTCTCTCTCTCACACACACACACACACACACACACACACACACACACACACACACACACACACATGCAGAGACAGAGACAGAGACAGAAACAGAAAGACAGACAGGCAGACGGAGAGAGAGAGAGAGAGAGAGAGAGAGAGAGAGAGAGAGAGAGAGAGAGAGAGAGAGAGAGAGAGCAGCATATACCCCACAGATTCTCCAGACTGTGTGGAAGCCTTATCTTCAGACACTGTCTGAAAGCGAGATAATGAACTGTCTACAGCATCAACGCTATCTGCTGCTACTTTTAAATCAGGGAATGGGAGAATGGACTTCAACACTGAGTTCAAAATACATATTTATTTATTCCAGCTGCTGTTTTTTTTTTTTGTCCAAGTGCAGAACAAAGCTACATAACTCATGAGAGCTTTAGTCATGCTCCTCTGACGAAATCCGAGGCCATTTCATGGTATTCGATACATTAGCAACCATTGAATGAGATCACTCTCTGGTCCATTGGGTCTCTATGTTGTTGTTGTTGTTGTTGTTGTTGTTGTGTCCGTCGAGACGACGAAGACCATCTAGTCATCCTGGGATCTGGGGGGGGGGGGGGGGGGGGGCGGGGGGGGGGGGGGGGGGGGGGGGTGGGTGCGTAGATAGCTGGTCAGGCCGATCTGCGCCCGGAAAGACCTATCACAGTGCGGACAGGGGATGGTGGCAGCAGCTGGGGATCTGTTGACACTGGTCTTCCTGATCATCCTGCGCTGCTCAGCTGCAGCAGTTCTGTCTCCATACACGACTATCGGATGACACTATAGCCAGCCCTCGCAAAAGAAATGTGATGTGTCGTGTCCAGAATAGACGACGAATCTCAGTGTTGTCCCATGCAGAATGATACTCTATTATCCAATGAAAACAATCGCTGTTTTGGTCAATAAAAAGTGAAGGGCGGTTCATGTGGACAACGTATAATGACGAAACATAGTTAGAAAAAAATGTTATGTTAATATTGTATAACTACAGATGTTATTATTCTGTGTGTGCATTGAGCCCTTCTTTAGGCTTCATTCATATTCTTATGAAAAAAAAAATCTATCCACCGATCTACCAACCAATTAATCATTCAATCACTATCCTCCTCTCTCTCTCTCTCTCTCCTCTCTCTCTCTCTCTCTCTCTCTCTCTCTCTCTCTCTCTCTCTCTCTCTCGTCTGTCTCTCTCTCTCTCTCTCTGTCTGCCTGTCTGTCTGTCTCTCTCTCTCTCTCTCTCTCTCTCTCTCTCTCTCTCTCTCTCTCTCTCTCCCTGTGTGTGTGTGTGTGTGTGTGTGTGTGTGTGTGTGTGTGTGTGTGTGTGTGTGTGTGTGTGTGTCTGCGTGTGTGTGTGTGTGTGTGTGTGTGTGTGTGTGTGTGTGTGTGTGTGTGTGTGTGTGTGTGTGTGTCGTGTGTGTTGTCTGCGTGTGTGTGTGTGTGTGATTTATGCATATTATTATCCAGGTAAAACGTTACCCTATTCTGCATTGATCAAGCACATGCTCACTATCTTCTGGACCTTTACATGAATAAGCAGATTAACTAGCTTCCAGCCATGCAGAGAAGTGGTTTGAGTTGGGAACTCTCGGCTTGAAAGTTATGGTTTCGATTCCCTGAGACCCATTCATTTTTGGCTTTATTTTCAGCCGCAGCCAACTCTTACCGGGAGTTGTCTTTGACATAGGAAGACTGGGAGCACACAGCTGAGTTCCATCTACTTTAAAAAAATGCATCTATGAGAATGTCGCTCAAATTTTCTGAACAACATTGTAGGTGATTTGTATCTCTCAGCCTGGTTAACGCCGGTATACATTATGAAAATAAGGCCTGCCATGTAGTCTCAGACCTAGATGGAAATCCGTGGCATCATCTTATCATCCTCATCCTTATCCTCGTCGAACAACCAAAAAAATGACCCTTCTTGCCCATTCTCATGGTGACCTCAGATTCGAGTGTATTATCTCCTTGTGGGCCCTTTGTTTTGGTTCTCAAGGGGGTCACCTGTCTCGACAAATTCAAGGACACTTTTGTTGGACAGACTTGGTGGCGCCCTTGGGATGGAGAGCTCAGTGACGCTTGCTCCGCGACTAAGCAACAATCATCGTAGTACGGGACTTAGTAGGTGGTGTTCTGCACATGCTGGATCAGAAAAAGAGCTACTGAACACAGCAAAGTGACTCCGCAGAAGGAGCTACTGCACACAGCAAAGTGACTCGGCAGCAGCGCTGTGATTCCTCTGGTAAGTGCCCTCATGGCGACTTGACATTGGCTGCTCCCTGTGGATTGCCGGTGCCGGAGCTCTAGCGGGGACTGACCAGGCTGTGGGTGTGAACGGTGGGCCAGACTGAGCGGCGTGGGTATAGTGCCACTGAGGTGCGCGGAAGATACCACAGAACGCAGAAGTACAGAAGAAACTTCTTTCTCTGTCCAAAGATACTGTCGCGGATGATATATTTTTCATTGTCGAACGTGCGCAACATGTAATATATGTGCTGGAATTAAGTTTTGCAATAGGTCACGTGGACCTGCAGCCTGGTACAACCATGACAATAATGTCCAAACTTCTCAATGTTTCTGGCGTCGATTTAGTTTGCATTATGACTCAGCGAGAAAACATCCAAAGCAATTAATTGTAGGCCATGTGTTCTCTTTTTGTTTCTGTGTTTGTTTCTTTTTCTTCCTTCTCTTATGCTTTCGTTTCTTTCCACATTTTTGTCAATGCGGTTCTTGCTAATGTGCATCGTAGCAATAAGTGTTATTTCCCGTATGCCGCACACCCATCGGAAATGTTGACAAGATTCGTGATTGATGCAGGTTATGTGCATGTCCATTGAAATTATTGTGATGAGTTTGATGCCAATTATCCGGAGAAAAAAAAAAGAACTTTAAATGCAAGGGGAAATGGATAAGCTACAACATAAATTTTCAAAATGGAGGACTGATGGCGGAGAACGAAGCAAAATTTAGTAAGAGAAGGGTTTAGTTCATCAGAAGATTTTATCATTCCTCGTATTGATAATGATTTTGCCACTACTACTACTACTACTACTACTACTACTACTACTACTACTACTACTACTGATAATGTTAATAATAACAATAATGAAATTAATAAGGTTATAAAAATAACAATAATAATGTTGATGATGATGATGATAATAACAACAACCATAATAATAATAATAATAATAATAATAATAATAACAACAACAACGATAATAATAATATGACAACCAAAAACAGATGAAAACATGACCTCACTGACAGAGGCACAGTCACTGGCCGGGACCAGTGAAAAGTGATGAGTTTTTACCGAACAAAAGCATCGCTCTCTGGCCCAATAAAAAGACGTTCACTGCTGCACAGTCAATGAGAAATGCAGCCAGCAGAAGTCGGCGTGTCCTGTTCCCCAATGCATCAGATCAAAAGCCCCATGCCTGGAAACGTTTAATGTCAGTTGTTGTGCCGTCATCGGGAAAGGATGGATACGCTATCCATGAAATCGATCGGTGAGCAACCCTGAGCAACCTGCTCGACATACACGCCCCCCTCCATCCGCTTACAGTCAGGGAAGACAGAGCCACGCCTTGCTACAGCACAGTCGCCCCACAAATGTCCGGGTTAAAACGCAAACGTCGCCAGGCAGGAAGGCGTTGGCGCTCCACTGGTCTCACTGGTCATAAACAGATGTACAACTTTATTAAACAGAACATTGCAGACTTAGCTGTTTTTGTTTCTGCTTATGCAGGCTGATACTCCCGCGGACACCCCCTGAATAGACAGGCAAGGATTAATCCCATCCACCCAACAAAGGGAGTGGAGGTTTGTGTGTCTGACCGTTTTTATCCCGCTATTAAGGCAGCCATACTCCAACTTCGGGGAAATGTGTGTAACGTGTCATTCATATCAATGGCCAAACTGACCTTTCCTTTGGAAAGTTGGTGATGGGATTTTACGTACGTGCAAGATGTTATGCGCGCGTTCTCACACGGAACCTCGGTTTATAGTCTCATTCAGAGGAGTGTATGGGAAATGGGAGTCAGAACCAATGTTAACTCTGAGGGAAAAATCCCCCTGTACAGAAACGGCCCGGCGGAGATTCGTACCCGCAACCCCAGGATCACCAAGTTTACGAGTCCGGCGCTCTACCA
>JADBJO010005864.1:107500-112500 GCA_016801955.1 Conus betulinus
AATTAATTGTAAACTTTCTGGAAGATGTGAGCATGTTGTTTATAGCCCAGCCGACCGCAAAAGGGCCATATCAGGGCTGTCACCACGTTAAAAATCAACTCACACAAATCATTCATTCACACACTTTTAAAAAGATATATCTTCTAAAAACCCACCCGGAATTTTGTTAAAAAAAAAAAATCTTTTCACGGTAAAATATCAGATCCGATGAAAACTGTTGATCTCTTTCAAGAATTCCAAGACCGCATCAGGCGGAAGGGCAGGGAATGAAATGCCGCAATCAGAAAGAATAATGGAGGAAGTGCCCCTTTAAAGCCTAGGACTCAGGTACAATAATGTACAGATGATGGTGTTTAATCACATTTATTCATATGATCCAGACACATATGGGAATATAGCAGACTGCAGAAAGGAGAATGGGCTTTGGGGATATGTGATGGTGATTCGATTTTTGAAATTGAGTCCTGGCCGTTGCGTCTTCCTCTGTCTTCAGCTGTGACGTCACGGTACCGCGGGTCGCTCCGTCAGGGGGAAGCAAACGGTGTGATGGTCAGTGTATGGGTATCGTTGTCTCCACTGGGAGAGATCGTAGCGAGTGAGGAGTGTGTTCTAATACACAATAACAGGGACAGAGAAAATAAGAAGAGGAACAATAACAACAAGAACAACAGCGACAATAACCACAACAATAACAGCAACAACAACAACAACAATGGTAATGACAGTAATAATAATAATTACGATGAAACTACTACTACTACTACTACTACTACTACTACTACTACTACTACTACTACTACCACTACTACTACTACTGCTGCTGCTGCTGCTGCTGCTGCTGCTGCTGCTGCTGCTGCTGCTGCTACTGCTTCTGCTGCTGCTGCTGCTTCTGCTGCTGCTGCTGCTGCTGCTACTACTACTACTACTACTGCTGCTGCTGTTGCTACTGCTGCTGCTGCTGCTGCTGCTGCTGCTACTACTACTACTACTACTACTACTAAGAAGAAGAAGAAGAAGAAGAAGAAGAACAAGAAGAAGAACAAGAACAAGAACGAGAACAAGAACAAGAACGAGAACAAGAACAAGAACAAGAAGAGCAACACACACACACACACACACACACACACACACACACACACACACACACACACACACACACACACACACACACACACACACACAGATAACGGCCCACGTCTCCAGCAATAGTATTAACTATCCATTGCAGATTTCAATTAATAAAATGCAGTTCCTCTCTCTACGTTTGTTCATTTTGAGCAGACGAAGACTGATTGTGTTGAGCCATGAACTATTCCTATAAATCTTGCGTTAGGATCCAACAAAATCCTACCGATGCCATAAAGTAGTTCAACTCTTGTTTTTGTTTATGAAGCAAATAAACAGGTACACAACGGAAGAAAGAACACAAAAACATGATGGAGCTGTCATCTAAAAGAGCAGGAGCGGCAATGTCCGGAAAATTTCAATTCCATTATTTGTTATGTTTATTGATTTTATGTTTTATGTGTGTGTGTGTGTGTGTGTGTGTGTGTGTGTGTGTGTGTGTGTGTGTGTGTGTGTGTGTGTGTGTGTGTGTGTGAGAGAGAGAGAGAGAGAGAGAGAGAGAGAGAGAGAGAGGAGAGGAGAGAGAGAGAGACAGTTCAGTATTCAATGCTTTTTCAAGTTCAAGCATTCACCCATGTGAGAGCGTGTAAAGAAAAAAAAAAACGTGAATAGTAACAACAACAAGAACAATCATCATCATCATCATCATCATCATCATCATCATCATCATCATCATCATTATTATTATTATTATTATTATTATTATTATTATTATTATTTATAATTGTTATTACTATTATTATTATTATTATTATTATAGCCACCAATAATAGAAATAATAATAATAGTAATAATAATATAATAACAGCCATCCTGGAATTACTGTAGAACCATGATAACACAATCCATCATAACAAACTACAGCTACCTTAACATCGCTGTAGAACCATGATAACACCATGCAATCATAACAACAGCTACCTTAACATCGCTGTAGAACCATGATAACACCATGCAATCATAACAACAGCTACCTTAACATCGCTGTAGAACATGAATGACACCACCATGCAATCAAAAAAAAAACCCCAGCTACCCTAACATTACTGTAGAACCATGACAACACCGTGCAATCATAACAACAGCTACCCCTAACATTGCTGTAGGACCATGACAACAACAGCTACCCTAACATTGCTGTAGAACCATGACAACAACAGCTACCCTAACATTACTGTAAAAACCATGACAACAACAGCTACCCTAACATTGCTGTAGGACCATGACAACTACAGCTATCCTAACATTGCTGTATAACCATGACAACAACAGCTACCCTAACATTGCTGTAGAACCATGACAACTACAGCTACCCTAACATTGCTGTAGATCCATGACAACAACAGCTACCTTAACATTGCTGTAGAACCATGACAACTACAGCTACCCTAATATCGCTGTAGATCCATGACAACAACAGCTACCTTAACATTGCTGTAGAACCATGACAACACCGTGCAATCATAACAACAGCTACTTAACTTAACATCGCTGTAGAACCATGACAGCCCCATGCAATCATAACAACAGCTACCTTAACATTGCTGTAGAACCATGACAACACCATGCAATCATAACAACAGCTACCTTAACATCGCTGTAGAACCATGACAACACCATGCAATCATAACAACAGCTACCCTAACATTACTGTAGAACCATGACAACAACAGCTACCCTAACATTACTGTAGAACCATGACAACACCGTGCAATCATAACAACAGCTACCCTATCATTGCTGTAGGACCATGACAACAACAGCTACCCTAACATTGCTGTAGGACCATGACAACAACAGCTACCCTAACATTGCTGTAGGACCATGACAACAACAGCTACCCTAACATTGCTGTAGAACCATGACAACAACAGCTACCCTAACATTGCTGTAGAACCATGACAACAACAGCTACCCTAACATTGCTGTAGAACCATGACAACAACAGCTACCTTAACATTGCTGTAGATCCATGACAACAACAGCTACCTTAACATTGCCGTAGAACCATGACAACACCGTGCAATCATAACAACAGCTACCTTAATATTGCTGTAGAACCATGATAAAACCATGCAATCATAAAAATCGGGAGATATCACGGTCAACTCATGGTCAGAGATGTTTCAAGCTACATGGTGCAGATAAACAGCCATGCCTGTCGCTGAATCAGTGACACTTGGAGTTAAGAGGATATGGATACTCTCATCTCATCTCATCTCATTCCCCTGACCGCTGGGATCGTTGGAGGGACGTGATGAGGCAGCTACCGCTTCTCTCTCTCGGCTCTTCTGTTGGCAGCTGCCGTGAGGAGATCCGACATGGTCATTTTGGTCCAATCCTTTATATTGTCGGACAAGCTCTTTCTCAGTATTCCTCGTCTGCACCCTCCTTCAATGGTACCTTGAAGGATGGTTTTGGAGAGGGTGTTGTGACGAACCACGCCATCTTCTGTCGTTTGACGGTTGCCAGTAGTGGTTCGTAGGGCCCAACTACGTTGGTGACCTGGTTCCGCACATAATCATTGGTCTTGTGCTCCTTGTAGGAGATGCGGAGTAGTTTCCTCAGGCACCTGATCTCAAACGCCTGGATTCTTCGTTCTCTTTCGGCCATCAGTGTCCATGTCTTGCAACCATACAACAGGATGGAGACCACTAGTAACTTGTAGAGCCGGAATTTTGTGTGGAATTTGATGTTGCTCTTCCACACCCTGTTCTGTCTGGCCATCGCTGCTGATGCGGATAACGATGGGGACTGGGCAATGGAGTGGGAAGAAAATGGGGAAGGGGAAGTAGGGTTGGGGAGGAGTAGGAGGTATGGAGTAGAAAGCAGAGCTGCTAACTAAACTACCAATAAATCAAAGTCTATGGCTCACACATCCTGGTCCCCTTTAAAGGAGGATAACAAAGTACATACTTGTTTGGTGAGGTCCTAGGAGACGAACCCTGTGAGAGAAGAAGGTGGGCTGAAGAGCACAACAGACGGTTGAAGCACTGGTTAACCAGCTTTCACAGCTGGCCCAGGGCTCACACACTGGCACAGGACACACGCACTAGTTGCAGGCACTTAGACCCTCCATTGTTCACAGGCGAGGAAGGTACCGATGGGAAGAGGAAAGAACGACGTCTGTAGGAGTGGAAAGTGGCCCGTCACAAGACACCAGGAACACCACAGACCCGGTTCGGCATCGGGACCAAATTACCAGGCCGAGACGACGGGATGGAGCTGAGCTAAGTGGCCAGCTGTAGATCAAAAACACTGGGCGTTTCCGAAGATCACAAACACTATGCGCTTGTTCAGGGCCCAGCAACGAAGGATCAAGACAGCACGTCGCAAGGAGGGCTGTGCCCAGACACCGTGAGAATCGTGGTAAGTTGCATTAAGGGAAAACGAATGATCATCTATAACTTCCTTTTCCATCTAGAAAACTCAAAACTATATATGAATCCAGGTGCAAGAAGTAATCCACACGTTGTCATTAAAACCTCAGCGCTAGGCCAATCAAGTAACACTTGAAAAAGTATGATACTTGCGGAGCTGATCACTTGCGTCCGCACACTTACGACGTCCCGAGAGAGAGAGAGAGAGAGAGAGAGAGAGAGAGAGAGAGAGAGAGAGAGAGAGAGAGAGAGAGAGAGAGAGAGAGAGAGAGAGAGATGTGGCAGGCTTCAATGCCAACATAACTGCATTATTTGGCACTGATGATGCGAAAGGAAAAACAGATATAATCATGGTTAATGTTTATGAGAGAAGAAGAAGAAGAAAGACGAAAGAAGAAGAAGAAGAAGAAGAAGAAGAAGAAGAAGAAGAAGAAGAAGAAGAAGAAGAAGAGAAGAAGAAGAAGAAGAAATGGTCAGGAGTGTGTGTGTGTGTGT
>JADBJO010005864.1:115000-120000 GCA_016801955.1 Conus betulinus
GACGGGAACCGATAAATAATGATGATAATAGTAATAATATGATAATAATGATAATAATAATAACAACACAACAGCAATGATAATATATAATGGTGATGATAGTACGAATTGAAATCACTACTGCTCTTATTATCAGTAGTATCGTAGACGATAAAAAAAAAAAATAAATAAATAAATAAAATTTTAGTGAACGGGACATCATTAAACAAATAAATGAAGTGTAAATGAAAGTGAAAACGGAATTTGGTTTCTCTTTCTTAATTTAATGGGGGAAATTGCAATGGAGGGGAAACCTGCGAGGTGGAAAGAGGGAAGCATTTCTTTTTTTTTGTTACTTTTTGATATCTTTATATTATTTTTTTTTTTTTTTTTTTTTTTTTTCTTTTTTTTTTTTTTTTTTTTTTTTTTTTTTTTTTTTTTTTTTTTTTTTTTTTCTGTCTCGTTTTTTTTTCGTCTTGCCTGAGAGAAAGATTTTTTGTTGTTGTGTTCTCTCATTCCTTTGGTGGGTCCAGTTGCTGAACTATCATTCCCTTGTTTCTGTTCCTGTACGCTCTCCATTTTCTTCCTAACTTGGTATGTTTTGGTAGAAATAGACTGAGCTGCCACCTTGTCTATCACAACATTGAAAAAAAAGCAGAGACGCACAGGGAGAAAGATAGAACAACAGCAATTTTAGACAGACCGCAGTGACACGTATACTACTGGATCAGTAGACTGCTGCGAACAATAACACACCCAAAAAAGAGCCATTTCCTTCATCGAATAGTTGTATTTATGCGCTTTGCCTTGGCAGTTTCCTCCAGTATAATACACAACTTGTTTGGGGCAGATAAAAACTTGCCCCACACCTCATTCTTTCACCGCATTTTTTTTTTAAGTTTATTTAACTCAGGGTCCAGCCCCCGTTTAGACAATGGAGCCAGTCTGGAATGAATGAAATACCCCCCCCCCCCCCCCCCCCCCCCCCCCCCCCCCCCCCCCCCCCCCCCCACAACCCTCTATACACAGACAGTGGAGCCAGTCTGTAATGACTGATACCCCCCCCCCCCCCCCCCCCCCCCCTCCTCTATACACAGCCAGTGGAGGCAATCTGTAATGACTTATATTACCCCCCCCCCTCTCTATACACAGCCAGTGGAGCCAGTCTTTAATGACTGATATACCACCCCCCCCCCCTCTATACACAGACAGTGGAGCCAGTCTGTAATGACTGATATACCCCACCCCCCTCCTCTATACACAGCCAGTGGAGCCAGTCTGTAATGACTTTATACCCCCCCCCCCCCCCCCCCCCCCCCTCTCTCTATACACAGCCAGTGGAGCCAGCCTGTAATGACTGATATAACCCCCCCCCCCTCTATACACAGACAGTGGAGCCAGTCTGGAATGACTGATATACCCCCCCCCCCCCTCTATACACAGCCAGTGGAGCCAGCTGTAATGACTTATATTACCCCCCCCCCCCCTCTCTCTATACACAGCCAGTGGAGCCAGCCTGTAATGACTGATATAACCCCCTCCTACCCCCCCCCCCTTCTATACACAGACAGTGGAGCCAGTCTGGAATGACTAATATATTCCCAGCCTTCTATATGCAGACATTGGAGCCAGTTGGAGTGACTGATATTTTCCCAGCCCTCTATACACAGACACCCTCTGCCTTCTCTGGTCACAGTGTCACAGCCATGGAGCTATAAACGTAAGGAAGCCACAGTTATACCTTCCAGAGGAGGCCCTGCGCCGCCACTGGGTCACTTAGTTGGCGTGTAGTGGTAGCATCTGTTCGGGCTTCGTATCAATGTAGGTCTCCTTTGGATGACAATAACTGCTTTGATGTAGAGTCAAAATGTGTAGGGGATTACTTTGAATAGGGAGCGTTTCTCCAACCGCTTACAACGGAAATCTGATATAGCTTTTCTAACATGAAAAAAAAAACAATCCGATATCATCTGCCAATAGCTAGGCCACCATCTGATTATCGCCTCCCAAACCCCCAAACAGCTCGGTTACTGCTTCTCAGACACACAATAATCACATTGTCGCCTCTATAACAACAAAACAACAATTGAATGATCCTCTTTCAAACAACAAAACACTAATCTGATGATCGCCTGTCCATCAATCAGAAACAACAACAACAATGACAACAAATACAGTGGTCTCCTCTCCAGTGACAAAAATAACAATCAGATCATGTCTTCTCTATCCGGAAATTCGATTATTTCTTCTTCAACAACAAAACAATCTGTTTACTGTCCCTCTAACAAGAAAACAAGAGTCTGGTCATCTCCTTTGTAGTTCTATTGAAGGAAAAAGACTAAGAAGGTAAAGAAAAGGAAACCACAGTTTATGACTGAGAGTTTAAGACTGTGCGTTTGTGCTGGACAGAATATGAACTACATCACAATATTCATAAAACAGAATACCAGCATATTGCATCTTCCAGTTATGACTGCTCTACATACTCTCTCTCTCTCTCTCTCTCTCTCTCTCTCTCTCTCTCTCTCTCTCTCTCTCTCTCTCTCTCTCTCTCTCTGCGTACGCAGACTGACACCCCTGCAGAAACTCCCCGTACAGACAGGCAAGGATTAATCCCATCTACCCAACAGAGGGAGTGGCGGTTTATTGATGAAAAGACTAAGAAGGTAAGAAAGGAAACCACAGTTTATGACTGAGAGTTTAAGACTGCGTTTGTGCTGGACAGAATATGAACTACATCACAATATTCATAAAACAGAATACCAGCATATTGCATCTTCCAGTTATGACTGCTCTACATACTCTCTCTCTCTCTCTCTCTCTCTCTCTCTCTCTCTCTCTCGCTCTCTCTCTCTCTCTCTCTCTCTCTCTCTCTCTCTCTCTCTCTCTCTCTCTCTCTGCGTACGCAGACTGACACCCCTGCAGAAACTCCCCGTACAGACAGGCAAGGATTAATCCCATCTACCCAACAGAGGGAGTGGCGGTTTATGAATATGACTGTTTTCTATCCCGCCATTAAGGCAGCCATACTCCAACTTCGGGGAAGGTGCATGCTATGTGTAACGTGTCATCCATACCAACGGCCAAAACTATCCCTTCTCTCCGAAAGTTGGTGATGGGATTTACTTGTGTACAAGATGTTGTCTATGCGTTCACACATGGAACCTCGGTTTATAATCTCACTCGAAAGAGTGTATGGGAAATGGAGTCAGAACCACATACGAGCTGATCTATTCTGGGAATGCATTTCTACATATATTCAGTGGAAACCACACCACGACATCCGGAAGGGTTTACTCAAGTTTCTTCAATCTTCTTCACCTCTATACATTTTTAGTCACTTTTGAATGGACGATGGTGCAAACTCTGTGAACAGAGCTGGAAGACTCAGTTTTCGATTCTGGCTGTTTACTGTTGATCCCCAAAATCTCCGACACGTAAGTATTTCAGAGCTGTGTTCTCTGTGATTTACATTCCAGGCTTTCGCGTGTGTCTTCCCCTCTTCTTTAGAAACGTCGCAATGGTGACATTTGCCATGTGCTTCGCTTCTCTGAGATGGTCTTCTGTGTGTGTGTGTGTGTGTGTGTGTGTGTGTGTGTGTGTGTGTGTGTGAGCAGTCAGGTCCAGGAATGTGAGATAGTGTATGTGGTGCTTGCATTTATGGGGGTGTATGTGAGCCTTCATTTGCATATGCATGTATGTGAGCGTAGCGTGATCGACGGGCTTGTGTAAAACTTGCTCTTCCTTTTTATCTGGGTGTGTGGCCACTTTCTCTTTTGATGTGGAGCTCTGCAAGGTGGTCTGTGGTATGGTGGCTTCGATCATTTCAGTTGATTGATTTATTTATTCATGTCTTCACTTATTTGTTCATTTAAATTTTCATGTGTTTGTTTATTATTTTTATTTATTTACTTATTTGTTTATTTCTCTATTCATTCTTTATTTATTTTGGTTGAAGTGATTCTTAAGGGATTTTTTTTTATAACATCAGATTGGCCTAGCTGTAATCAAGTTATTGTTGTCTTGTTTGCCAGTGTGTTTTTGCTCTCTCATTTCCTTTGACCTCAGCATGTCCATAGCGATGTACCCAACGGTAGGCTGTATATTACTTCATACAAAGCGGAGCCTTCCCTTCCCAATTTCCACGAAACAGGTTTTGTTGCTTCATTGTCACCGATGTAACTCATTTATCTAGAACCACATTTTCTCATGTTTTGATTTTTTTTTTTTCATGTCAATCACATAGTTCTTCCAGAAGGAAGACTAGATGAGCAAGCTCAAGTATGTGTATCTATCATCTTTGGAAATAGAGAATTATCTTGTCCAACGATGTCTCGTGTCTCTTTCAAGGTGACAAACTAAACACTATAAAACACATCATAAAAAACATAACATAAAAACCAGGAAATCCTAAAATAGCCGGAATTACCGAATCACGTTTTGCTAACACAATGACATCTGATATATCTGGTTAGGCCTATTCATCAATGTCCACTTTACAAGTCAAATATTCACTCTTTGACCACATACAGCATATCATCATTGGCATACAGAATATCATCATTGGCACAAGACCCTTCTTAGATCGGACTACTTTGCCAGAGCAACAGCCTTGCACAAATAGAAGAACGACGTCTTCTTTATGGCGGACGTATAATCTGCTGTCTCTCGCACTCCTACCCCCACCGCCCATTCCCACCCCGGCTTACCAACCCTGTATCTGTTTCGCTCCTTCATTTCAATATTCGGACAGTGACCTGCTTGATGGCTGCATGGCTGGACGCCCTGGGGCTGATGCCAATGAGCGTGTGTGGGTGTGATGTGCTTACGCAGTCGGTAAGTGGCAGAGGCAGCAGCGCGGGTCTCTGGTCGTCCATCATCAGACAGAGGTGTCAGGTGATTTGTCTGCCACATCAGAACAGCATGATCACCTGACACCCGGTAGGTTGATCCGAGGCGCGTTTAGTCAGCCCTGCTCCTTCCTACTTCTTGCTACTTTTCACATTGTTGTTTCAGGCTGC
>JADBJO010005864.1:125000-127500 GCA_016801955.1 Conus betulinus
ATTAATATACAGCTTCAACGCCTACCTTTCGCCGAATTAGATGAAGATAAGTGATTGCTCGCTCATTTTTTGTTGTCCTGAGTGTCGTGTGTCTTGCTGGAAGAAGACTTGATAGGTCGAAACGCGTCGTGTTTTGTCTTGTGATTGGTTTGTTTACGTTTGTTTACGTTTGTTTGTTTGTTTGTTTGTTTGTTTGTTTTTGTTTTTTGGTGGTGCTTTGTCAATAACTCTTAAACATAAATATACAGGCAAAAATGTTTAAGGATTATTTTATTGCAGTCAGAAGAACACATAAGTCTTCAGTGTAACGGCTATCACATGGTGTACAGTATGGGTCAATTCTCACTGGTGTTCAAAACGAGAAATACCATCCAGAAGGAATTTATCATACCTCAGTAACTTACAATCTGCCTTAACGATTTCAAGGCATTGTAAATGGCAATATTCCTCAAATGAGAGTGAGGCCTGCCAATTGTGATAAGATACATTCTTTAATCTGTTCTTGGGGTGTTCTATCAAACAGCGAGTATGCTATGGGTTTGGCCTTACCCTGACATAGGCAAGACGATGCTAACATAATAGAAACCTGACTTACAACGCCCAGTTCTTCCGCCCTGACATATCATGTATAAATAATACCCATACTGTTGCTTTGGGTACCTTTCGCCAGGACCTTGGGTCTGCACAATTACTAGTTGGATCTCTGAGGCGACGATAAGTGGAAACCTCCTAAACATTTTGAGCTATACTTTTTTTTTCTAAATCTTTATCCAACACCCTGCGTCCTTTTTAAGCGTAACATAACCTCCACAATTCGAAAGCAATGACATCGTGTTTTGATATCCCCAGATTTTAGACTTTGGAAACAACAGGCCCAACTGTCGTTTCTGATATTAATACAATGCCATCAGATCACAGAATGATACACAAAATCACCAAAGCATCCTTTAAAAACTGAGCTCCGAGCCTACCGTAAACGAATGGGGCAACAGACGTCCGCTTGTATAAACCCCAGTGTGTACGGCTTACGTAGTCTGTAAGAGATGATCCGCATCCCACTGTCGTCTTCACACAGAACAATACATGCTCAAGGTACATTTACAAAATGTACCTCGGACACTTTGTATCGCTTTTAAGCACACTAAAAAACAGCAAAAATACTTCCATTTGTAAGTTCAAACACGACTATTCATGGTCAATAAGAGCTACTTATAATTCTCAAAAAAGTCAAAAAAAAAAAAGAAAAAGGGCCGTACAAATAGACGTTTGATCTTCAGTTTTTTAACTCTCATTAAATTGTTTTTTTTTTTCGATTTCAGAAGTTTTCTATGAAAACATGGCAGATACAATCTCCTGGCAATATTGAAGCAGTGAAATGTCTCTGGTGGATGTTTGGCCGTAGGAAAAAATCAAAAAAGAAAAGTTAAATGGGGAAAGAATCAAAAAAAAGAGTTCAGCTTAGGTGCTTGATATTCGATTTCAGAAGTCTTCTATGAACATGGCAATTAAAATACAATCTCCTCCATTTCAGGACACACTGATCCGTTATCAAAAAAAAAAAAAAAAAAAAAAAAATGTTGCCCACAAAAAAAAACCTAAAAAAACATGCTCAAGCAGCTTTTAATATTTTAAAATGTACCTCGGATTTCCACGCTTTTAAGCAGAATAGGCCACAACATACTTCTATTGGTAGAGTCAAACACGCTTTTCAAAATCAATAAGAGCTACTTATAATTCTCAATTTAGTCAGACTGCTTTAGAACAAGGGCCGTAAAAATAGACGTGTGATCTTCAGTTGAATAACTCTCATTAAATCCAGCTTGATATTCGATTTCAGAAGTCTTCTATGAAACATGGCAATATACAATCTCCTGGCAATATTGCACAGTGAGATGTCTCTGTTTGTTTGTTTGGGGTGTTACTATCACCTTTTATTCACAAATGGGAGAACAATCGATTGAGTTCAGCTTTCAGGACACACACAAGCAGCTTTTTAATATTTTAGCTATGATCCCAACCGTTATCATGAGAGAGAAACGAGGTGGAGAGAGTTCAACGCGAGAGAGGAGAGGAGGCGATGTTGTGGCGGGAAGAGAGGACAGTATGTTCCCACACAAGTTCATCACCTAATCGGATTTTCAAGCAGCTTTTAATATTTTAGCTATGATCCCATCTGGGAGGCAGTTTTTGAGCGATTGAGAGAGAGAGAGAGAGAGATTGGAGAGCGAGGGAGAGAGAGAGAGAGAGAGAGAGAGAGCGAGAGAGAGAGAGAGAGAGAGAGAATAGGTTTTAATGCTAAGAAGCTGTTAAGCCATTTAGCATGTCGGCGCGATGATGTACAATAATAAAACGCGACTCGATTTCATTGAAATGAAAACGACAGCAATGTCCTTTTCTTTCACTTTATATGAAAAAACAAAAACAAACAAAAACAACACACACACACACACACACACACACACACACACACACACACACACACACACACACACACACACAC
>JADBJO010005864.1:132500-135000 GCA_016801955.1 Conus betulinus
ATTGTAGGAAATTTAAACACTGATCTGTTAAAAACAAATCAAAGAAGTATCAAAACTATATATCACATAATTTAGAACAACTAATCTATAGACCAACACGCATAACTGAAAATTCCGCTACTTTAATAGAACATATTTACACAAATGCAAAACAATCTGTTATCGAACTTTGTTCCCAACACCTATGACTGTAGTGATCACAACCCAATTTGCCTTACTTGGTTCAAAAACCTTGTAAAAATTCCAAAAGTAGGTCATAAAGTTATTTACTACAGGAGATTTAGAAACTTTAAAGAAGAAGATTTCCTTGCTGACCTTTCTGAAGCACAATTTGACCTCATCTATCAAATCAGAGATCAAAACAAAGCAGCTGAATTTTGGATTGATACGTTTACCTCTGTATATAATAAACACGCCCCTTTTATAAAGAAAAGGATTGAACAGTAAACCAAACCTCCATGGGTAACTAAAGAAATTGACACAGAAATTAATAAAAGAAATCAATTGAGTAACTTTGGAACAAATGAAGAATTCAGAAAACAAAGAAATAAAGTGACGTCTTTAAAACGGAAATCGAAACGTTCTTATTTTAGAAAACTATTAACTTCTACCAAAGATACCAGGCAAATTTGGAAAGCAATTAACACATTAAACTAATAAACATATGTCAAAAAGTCAACAAATGAGCTCAGACATATCTGCAGATCAAACTAAATAATCATTTTGCAACCATAGCAGATAGATTATATTAAATGATAAATCTAATGAAAATGATCTCAATTATTTAGAACAATACATCCATTCTAAGGATATTCGTGTTCCATTTAGTCTGAAACCCATGACCGTTTTAGATGTTAGTAAAGCCTTGTCTACTTCAACCCAATCAATACTCGTGATTTAGATGGTATCGAGACAAAAACACTTAAGGTGTCATGTCCTGTTATCACAGATACTTTGACACACTTATACAATTTATGCATTCATAAACAAACTTTCCTCTAAAATTTAAGAAAGCTAAAGTTATTTCTCTGTATAACACCGGGGATTCTTCAAACCCATCAAATTTCAGACCGATATCCATTTTATCAGCCATAGCAAAACCTATCCGAAAACACATGCATAAGTCTCTGTGTTCTTATTTCGCTGATAACAAACTTCTTCACGAAAGTCAGTCGGGCTTTCGAAAACATAATTCTTGCCACACAGCCAACATACAGCTTATGGACGGTCTTCTTTGCAGCTTAAACGAGAATAAATTTGCAGGCATTCCCTTCATAGACTTTGAAAAAGCGTTTGATGTCATTAACCATTCTTTGTTGTGCCGTAAACTTGAACTTTACGAACTGACTCCAGAATTCATGTCTTATTTCATCTTGTTTTGTGTGACCGAAAATAATTAGTAGCTGTAGCTGACATATTGTCAACATTTATGCCTGTCAAATATGGCGTTCCACAAGGCTCTGTGTTAGGACCTCTTTTGTTGACTATTTACGTAAATGATTTGCCTTGTTTTGTTAAATGTAAATGCGAAATGTTTGCAGATGATAATCTCTTCACGAAAACGACTCTTATGTCTATGAATTAACAATTAAGCTTCAAGCAGATATCGATAAACTTACTGAATGGACACAACTAAACCATATGTCTTTAAATGCTATGAAAACAAAGTGCATGTACGTGTCTACAAGACAAAAAAATAAAATCAAATTTTCAGCCTTTACTCATATCCAACAACAAAGTTGAGGAAGTCAGTTCACACAAAACACTAGGTGTCGTTATTGACAAAGATTTATCTTGGACTGAACGTATAACATTCTTAGCAAAACGCCTTTCAAAAAAAAAAAAAAATATTCAGTTGTCTCGGATAACAAAAAAAAATTCCTCAATGGCCCACTCTCGAAAACTTTTTTTTCCTGTGCACATATTTTGTCATTAATTGATCATGCATCAAACCTTTGGGGACAACTGTAGTGAACATAATTTAAAATTAATTCATCGTCTGTAAAAAACGAGCATTGAAATTATCGAGCTCCCTAAATGATGAAGATTACAAACAACTCAAAATATTAACCTTCCCAAACAGACACTTTTTCAATAAAGCCCTTTGTATGCACAACGTTATTAATGGAACAGCGCCCCAAAAGATTACAGAAATATTTAGAGGCAACTGCCATAGACATAATCATTTATTATCCATTCCTAGACCACGCAACAATTTATACAAATCCAGTTTTTGTATATTAAGGTGGAAATCTGTGGAATAAACTCACAAAACCCTTTAAAATAAAAAAAAATAAAAAAAAACACATTCAAGGAAAAAAAAAATTGAAAGATTATCTCATGAACCGTTAACCACATATCATACTGAAAAAAAAATGTCCATCCTGTGCAGAAAAAGTACATTGGTAAAGATATACACTTCGTGAATGTAACCATAGGGGTGGCAATGAGCATTGGTACCTTTTACGTGAATGGAAGTGAGTGGGGAAAAGGGGAGGAG
>JADBJO010005864.1:137500-142500 GCA_016801955.1 Conus betulinus
GTCAGATTCAGCTCATGACAGGTCAACAGCTGTTCCTGCCGCTGCTGGCAGTCCAGTCAGTTGGTCAGTATCTGGACCAGCCGTGGTCATGTTGGTGTGAACATCTGTCCACCAGTGACTGGCTGACAGATCATGGGCTATGTCATGTCATGACCGCAGGGGTCGGTGACCTTCTAGAGCTGACCTTTTCCTCGGGGCACGTCATTATGGAAAGCAGAGCCCTCCTTTCTCATTCCACCTGCTCACATTTACCTGAACTGACCCAAGTGTCCATTTACTGGTCACTAGATTGACAGACTTTTCGAGCCATTAAATCCGACCTCACCAGTAGTTTCAATTTACGACCTTTAGTTCCACGGCTGAGCTTTTAACATTTGATCGCATATTAAAAAACAAAGTAAAACGTTATTATTTCCGCAAGACGATACAGATAAAAACAGAACACAGGACAAAACACAATGCATTCGACTTCTTGACTTTTTTTTTTTCAGGCAAAAGGAAACAATATCCAGGACAATGAAAACGAAGAAGGAGCAATCCTTTATCTTCTCATATTTCGGACTTCGCGCAAAATGGGTGTTGGATGAAAACGAGGCCGTTGAGAGGGGATGATGGGAGTGGAAATGAAAATGATGGGCATGATGATGATGATGATGATGATGATGATGATGATGATGATGATGATGATGATAGTAAATAATAATAATAATAATATAATAATATAACAAAGATAAATGATAATAATAATGACAACGATAATATAATAATAGCACTAATGGTTACAATAATGATGATGATGATGAATGAATGATGATGATAATAATAATAATGATAATATAATAATAATAACATAACAATAATAATAATAATATAATATAATAGTAATAATAATAATAATAGCAATAAAAGTGATCGTCATAAAAAAATAACAGTATTCCTCCTCTTATTCTTACGTTTTTATCATCGTCACTATATATATAGTAGCTAAACACATTTGGTCGCAGTCCCCGCTGTCCATCAAGACAGGTCTTCTAGCGAGGAGTGACCTTCAGTCCTCAAACTCTGCCAGCAGGTCTGTTCACATACAGCAGCAGTTGCTTCAGCTCCACCTGCTGCTGAGAGGAAGAAACAACCCGAAATCATCATCATCATCATCGTGCCAGACCACAGTCTGCACATAGGACGTCAGATCAAACGCAAAATAGATGGAGAGAGAGTGGAATTTTGTTGGTTCAGTGTCATCTGACTGTGCGCGCGCGCGC
This sequence comes from Conus betulinus, assembly GCA_016801955.1. NCBI lineage: Eukaryota > Metazoa > Mollusca > Gastropoda > Neogastropoda > Conidae > Conus > Conus betulinus. The sequence goes on from JADBJO010005864.1 coordinate 138,763, forward strand.
ATGTAACACACAACACACACACACACCACACACACACACAAGACACAGAGAGAGAGAGAGAGAGAGAGAGAGAGAGGAGAGAGAGGGGGGAGAGAGAGAGAGAGAGAGAGAGAGAGAGAACATTTTGATATCGCCTAGGAGACGGAAGTCGAAAGAAACTCGTGGTAGAGCGTGGCAGCAGAGAGTCCTCAAGAAGAGAAGCCCCCTTCAAGCAGTGTTTCGGCCCTTAGACTCCGTGATTTCTTTGGCTTGAACTTCATTCTGGATGAGGCAACTATGTCATCCAGCCTCTCCAGCACATGACGTGTCTCGTCTTCTCTGGATGAAATCACTGTAGTGTCATCCATGAAGCCTTGAGAGGGGGCATCTTGTATCCATCGCCAAGGTCTGTTTGTCTTGCGTTGCTTGTTGCTGCTTTCAAGATGACTTCCATTGCCAACACGAACAGTATTGGGGAAAATTGCACAGCCCATTGCAATGCCCACTTCCAAGTGATCCAATCTGTTGTGTACTCCTTGGTAGAGAACCGCATTGAGAAATTGAAGTACTTCTTGAGCATGTCTCGGATGTTCTGTGGCACATGGTACATCTGAAGAGCCAACTGTATCATCTCATGGGGTACAGATCCTATGCGTTTGCCAGATCAAGCCACACTACGTCCAGGTCTCTCTTTTTTCTGTTTTTTGCTCTTTGGATTGCGTTCCCAGATCATTGTGGCGTGTTCTACACAGCCAGCCACGCCTGGGATGCCACCTTTCTGGACTGACACATCCAAGTACTTGTTTTTCCATGAGGTACTTGGTCAGCCTTGCTGCCATGACAGAGAAGAAGATTTTCCCTTCGACGTTCAGTAGTGATATCGCCTGACAACTGGCTGATGTCACTTCCCCAGATATTCCATTTGGTCCATGTTCATAGTCCGTTTGGGATTTGCGTCGTGATTGGTTGAGCACCGATGGATTCATCATTCAGACGAAGATGCTAGTGGCTTGGATAATCATGATGTTGTAGGCAACCCCGCCCCCACTACGCCCTACGCCCCTTCCCCCCTCCCCCTCCCTCCCCCCACCGTCTTCCCACTCCCCGAAAAAAAAATGGGGAAGATCCAGAGTGAGAATGAAACCAACAGAAACCAGTCACAGTTCCAACATACATAAGGAGTGTGAAGTTGAACATCCAACCTCAACCGTGAAACAAAACAACGTAACATAGCACCCAGTCACACGGCACTGACCATCGAAACTAGATTGATCTCTCTCTCTCTCTCTCTCTCTCTCTCCCCTCCTCTCCTCTCTCTCTCTCTTCTCTCCTGTCTCTCTCTCTGCTCTCTCTCGTCTCTCTCTCTCTCTCTGGGTCTTGCTGTTTATAACGATCGCTATGTCCTCTTTTTGTTTGTCTTGTGTCCTCTTCTGTGTGGCCGCTGCTTCCCTCACTTTCTGTCTGTCTCTATGCCCTTCCACTGTCTGCCTGTCACTCTGTCCTTCTGGGTCGCTGTCTTTTTCTTTTCTTTTCTTTTCTTTTTTTTTCTTTCTAGCTGATCTGGCCTTCTCTCTCTTCCTCTCTCTCTCTCTCTCCTCTCTCCTCTCTCGCTCCTCTCTCTCATCGCTCAATCTCTCCTCTCTCTCTCTCCTCTCTCTCTCTGTTTATGTTGTGTTTCGTCTGTCTGTCTCTGTGTCCCTGTCTGTCTCAGTCCGTCAGTCCTCTCTCTGTCTCCTCTGTCTCTCTCTCTCTCTCTCTCTGTCTGTTTATTTGTGTATCTCATGTCTTCCTCTGTGTCCTTCTCGTCCTCTCCTCTCTCATCGCTCTCTCTCTCTCTCTCTTTGTTGTCTTTCTGTCTGTCTGTCCCTGTCTGTCCTGTATCTTTCTCTCTCTCATATCGGCAGTCTTCCAGCTGTTTTTCTTTCTTCCCTTCCTTCTTTCTTCCGCCTCTTCCTCTTTGGTCATACCTCTGTCTTTCTACCTGGTCTTTTTAACTATGCCGGATTTACCTGAGTTTTTGTTGTTGTTGTTGTTGTTTTGTTTTGTTTTGTTTTTTGATCGTATGGCTTGTGGACACTGTTTCTTTAGAGAGACTGTTGTTTTTTGTTTTCTTCAATGATTGAACTGAATCTTTGGATTATACACTCGTACTTTAATTTCTGAATGCCAGAGAAAGGAGAGAGAGAGAGATAGGAGAAGGGGGGGGGAGGTGGGGAGGAGAGAGGAGACAGAGAGTATACAGAGAAGACATAGAAACATATAGTTATATATAAGAAGATAGATCATAGATAGAAGAGGAGGATAGAGAGACAGAGATTATTGGATACATAATAGGGACAAAGAGAGACTTAGACAGAGCGAGAGAGATTGAGAGAGAGAGAGACAGAGAGAGATAGAGAGAGAGAGATAAGGATATACATACAGGCAGTCAGAAGGGGGATAAGAGAGACAGAGAGAGACATTGACAAGTAAAAGGAGAGAAAAGAAGGAGAGTAGAGAGAGAGAGAGAGAGAGAGATAGAGAGAGAGTGCAAGTTGGTAAAAGAGATAGAGAGAGAAAGAAAGATGAGAAGATGGAGAGACCCTACAGACAGCGGATATAAGATCAGCATGAGACAGGAGAGGGGCAGACAACCCATAGAAAACAGATGCATACATTATCAAAAAGAGATAGTGACAGACAGACAGGAACATTGTCGGATATTTACAGAGAGGTGTTCACAGACTGGTCGTGTAGTCTCACTGGTAGTGATAAAAGGGCATGGCAACGAGAGTCCGCGGGTTGACCATCTGGTGGGGAAAACGCTATACATGTTTTGCTTTCTTGCTGTAGTCTTTGAATCCAAAATATGACAGCAGAAACTACAAAGGCAGCGGAGATGCGACGCTTCAGACAAAAAAAAAAATCATAAAGCGTGTTGTGTGTGTGTGGTGTGTGTGTGAGGTGTGTTGCAGCGTGTTTGGGGTGGTGTGGTGTGTCCGAAAATGTGGGTGTGTGTGGTGTGAGTCGTGTGTGTGTGTGGTGTGTGTTTGATGTGCGCGCCGGATAGACAAGGGAGCGAGCGCCGCGCGAGCGCGCCGGTGTGTGTGTATGTGTGTGTGTGTGTGTGTGGTGGGTGCGTGTTGGGTGTGTGTAGTGGGTGTGTGTGTTTTCGTGTGTGTGTGTTGTGGGTGTGTGAGCGTGTGCGTGTGTGTGTTTGTGTGTGTGTTGGTGTGAGTGTGTGTGTGTGTGTGGTGGTGTGGGCAGTGTTGGTGTCTGCGTGGTCTGCGTGGTGTGGGCAAAGCAACGCGTGTGCTCGCGTGTGTGTGTGAGTGTTGTGTCTGTGGATGGTGGTGTGTGGGTGTGTGTGGGTGTAGTGTGTGGTGGTGTTGTGTGTGTCTGTGATGTGGGTCTTGGGTGTGTGTCTGTGGTCATGTGTTTGAGAGCGCCAGTGCAAGGTGCGCGCGCGACGCGCGCGCGAGTGTTGTGTGTTGTGGTGTGTTGTGTGTGGGTGTGTGTGTGTGTGTGCGTGCGGTGTGTGTGTGTGTGTGTGTGTGTGTGTGTGTGGTGTGTGTGGTAGTGTGGGTGTGTGTTGGTGTGACGTGTGTGTGAGGTGTGTGACGAGAGTCGCGGTGCACGCGTGTGTCGTGGTGAGTGTGTGGAAAAAAAATGGTTTGGGTGTGTGCTGTGTGGGTCGTGTGTGGTGTGTGTGTGTGTGGGGTGTGTGTGTGGTGGTGTGTGTGTTTGTGTCTGCGGGTCTGAGTGTGTGTGCGCGCACGG
>JADBJO010005864.1:147500-149563 GCA_016801955.1 Conus betulinus
ACGCATAACATCTTGCACACACGTAAAATCCCATCCCAACTTTCGGAAGAGAAGGCCAGTTTGGCGTTGGTATGGATGACACGTTACACATAGCATGCACCCTGCGTGAGAGATTGAAAGAAATGAGGGAAGTAAGGAAACTGAGTGAACGATATTGAACGATATTGACTGGATGACACGGGAAACGACTGAATGAAGCGCCAGCTGGCAGCTCTTCAGTCGGCACTACCCAGGTAGGCAGCCCGTTGTGTAAAGCGAGTGTGGATTGTAAAGCGCTCAGAGCTTGGTCTCTAGCCGAGAATAGGCGCTATATAAGTATTCATTATTCATACGTTGGCATGTACGTGCGTACTTATGCATACGTGCATGCGTTCACATATGTATTGTATGTATGTATGTATGTATGTATGTATGTATGTATGTATGTATGTATTTATGTATGTATGTATGTATGTATGTATGTATGTATGTTGTATGTATGTACGTACGTATGTATGTACGTATGTATGGTACGTATGTATGTATGCATGTATGTATGCATGCATGTATGCATGTATGTATTTATGTTGGTATGTATGTATGTATGTATGTATGATGTATGTATGTATGTATGTATGTATTGTGTTTGTGTGTGTGTGTGTGTATGTATGTATGTATGTAGTATGTATGTATGTATGTATGTGTGTATGTGTGTATGTAGTGTATGTATGTATGTATGTATGTATGTATGTATGTATGTATGTATGTATGTATGTATGTATGTATGTATGTGTGTGTGTGTGTATGTATGTATGTAGTATGTTTGTTTTTATGTATTTATGCATGTATGTTTGGACTTTTCCTTCGGAGTTAGAACATTGGTTCTGACTTCCATTTCCCATACAGTCTTTCGAATGAGACTATAAACTGAGGTTCCGTGTGTGAATGCACGCACAATATCTTGCACACACGTAAAACCCCATCTCCAACTTTCGGAAGAGTAGGCCAGTTTGGCCGCTAGTATGGATGACACGTTACACATAGCATGCATCTTGCGCGAGAAATGGAAAGAACGAAGGAAGTAGAGGAAACTGGACCCGTGAACGATATTGAACGATAGTGACTGGGATGAACACAGAAGACGACTGACTGAAGCGCCAGCTGGCAGCTCTTCAGTCGGCACTACCCAGGTAGGCAGCCCGTTGTGTAAACAAGTGTGGATTGTAAAGCGCTTAGAGATTGGGTCTCTAGCCAGATAAATAGGCGTCATATAAGTATTCGTTATTATTATATTATTATTACTAGTATTATTATATTATATATTATTATTATTTATTATTATTATTATTGTTGTTGTTGTTGTTGTTGCTGTTGTTGTTGTTGTCATTATTATGTATGCATGCATGCCATGTATGCATGTGTGTATACATGCATGAAATATATATACGAGGGGTATTTGGGGTTGAAATGTAGCTATGTACGTGCGTATGTATGTCTGCGTGCATTTAATATGCATTAATGAGTATATGGCAAGCATGCGTGCATGCATGAGTGGTGTGTGTGTGCGCTCACACACCACACACACACACACAAACACTCACACACACACACACACACACACACACACACACACACACACACCACACAACACCCACACACACACACAACACACTGCACGCTTGTCTGGGCCAGGGGGAACTTCGCAGTGCACCCTCCACAGATTAAAATAATGGACGTTAACCCTTTCCTGTCGAGGAGTTCAGGATGTCTGGGAATCGAGGAAAGTCTTTGGGGCAATTGCCCATGGATTGACAGGCTAAGTTGGTCGATCCCTTTTTAGCAATGTGTCTGTCCAACAGTCTCCCCGATCCAGATCGGGGACGGCAGGTCGGTTCGAGGCTCTTTCTACACTTGCCTTGTATCCTTTGCGTTTTCTACCATTGCACACATGGGGAACATACCTAACATTCCACATGTGTTCCGTATATATACACAAATATACAATGACAAAACATTGGCACACACCAATGTGAAGTATGTATCAAGGTCTGACCAGCGCGTTTGGGCATAATGCGTAGGTCTGA
>JADBJO010005865.1:0-5000 GCA_016801955.1 Conus betulinus
TGTCCGATTGGATGACGTTTTGGTATGTACACAGGTTTAGCTCAGTGAGAACTAATATACCAGTTTCAGAAGTTTCAGACGTGCTCTTGTCATGTACACGTGTATTCAAGATAAACTGGGAGTGCGTTTATATGCTCTGCATCTTGTTATTATTTTTTCTTTTTCCTTTTTTTTTTCCTTTTTTCGCCTTTTTTTTCTTTCTTTTCTCTTTCTTCTTTTTTTCAGTACTTTATTTACTGTGGCTACCAGTCAGTCCCCATTATGTAATGTATTTGCATGCTTTTTGTTTTGTTGGTTGGTTGTCTTATGTTGTCTCACTTGTATAAACAAGACAGTAAATGTAATCATATAGTTTTGGTTGTTCGTGTCTGTGTGCGTTTGCACATGAATGTATATCTCCGTGGTAAATTTAACATTGTCGTTTCCTCGGTTCTGTATAATCATATATTATTGGTTATCAGTGTTGTGTGCGTTTGTAAATGCTTGTAATTAATTTATCCATCAGTTGTAATTCATTTATCCATCAGCTTCAAATCATGCGTAGTGTGTCTCAAAACTTCGCGGATGTGGTGTAGCGTATGTGGACTAGTCCGCACGCAGTGACGCCTCCTTGATGACACTGAAACTTGTACATGCTTGTTTTGCGCGCGTGCGCGAACGCGTCTGTGCATGTGTGTGTGTGTGTGTGTGTGTGTGTGTGTGTGTGTGTGTGTGTGTGTGTGTGTAGTTAACATAGGTATTTTTCAGTCCCATGTAATCACATAGTTTTGGTTGTCCATGTTTGTGTGCGTTTGCACATGCGCGTATGTAAGTCTGTGTTATACTGGCCGAAACAGAAAGAGGAATCCAGGCGTTTGAGACCAGGTGCCTGAGGAAACTACTCTGCATCTCCTACAAAGAATACAAGACCAATGATTATGTGAGGAACCTGGTCACTAAACTAGTTGGGCCCCACGAACCACTTCTGGCAACCGTCAAACGACGGAAGATGGCATGGTTTGGCCACATAATCCGTCACAACACCCTCTCCAAAACCATCCTTCAAGGTACCGTTGAAGGAGGGCGCAGACGAGGACGGCAGAGAAAGAGCTGGTCCGACAATATAAAGGACTGGACCAAAATGACCATGCCAGATCTCCTTAAGACAGCCACCAACAGAAGAGCCTGGAGAGAAATGGCGGCTGCCTCATCACGTCCCCCCAACGACCCCAGCGGTCAGGGGAATGACTGACTGAGTGTGTATTCGTGGTAAGCATAACATCTGGCATTTTCTAAACAAATGCAAGCAGTTGCGTCATCAGACTTAGCAGAATGATTCCTGTAATGCAGACATTTCTCTTCATCCTCTTTTAGCATATACCACTAAATTGTTATGGTCCAAAAGGGCTTCGTCTTTGACTTGGAGCGTTCCGCCACCCCTGTGTACAGCCTGTCTGCAGAGGGAGGTGGACCCTCATTATCCAACCGCAGGCTGAAACGATCCTTGAACTACTATCTCAGACTGTTCTCCGAACCGGAAAACCCCTTCCTATGACTTTGTTATTAACCCTCAGTTTTCAAGAATATTTGAAAATAGTCCCAACTGTATTCCTTTGTTTGGACTTCGTATGCAGCTTCAAGCGCAGAATGCAGATCTTGATCGAGGAGTTGTGTCTGAGTACTCCAAGTTTCATACAAGCCTCCATGGACCTTTTTGACACCAGAAAATCTGACTTGATCTTGCTTTTCGCAACACAGATCCACCAGTGCTCAGGCATACCAGGCATTGTTTGCCGAACTCTGTACAACATTCCGATCCTTTCAGCAATTTTTTTTACTGATAGTTCGAAGTCTGAAGATGGTGTGGCCTGTGCAGCCTACTGCCCTGGTGCTCCTTCTCAAATATTATCAGAACATATTCCATTAGATACTTCTGTCTGCTTTGCGGAACTTACAGTTTTGGTTCTAGCACTGAAGATCATCTCTCAATCTGCAAACAAGGACTTTCTGATTTTGTCTGATTCGCTGTCAGCTTTGGAGGCGATAGCTGGCCATAACCTACATCATCCTGAACTTCTACGCTTTTTTAAAAAAACTTTTTTCCTCTTTGGAAGCGGAAGGTCAAACATTGTTCTTGTTTGGATTCCCTGGCATCGGAGGAAATGAAATGGCTGATCGTTTTGCCAAGAATGCCACAGCAAGGAAACTGTCTAACACATCTATCCCCTACACAGATTTAAAACTGAAAGTTTAATAATTGGGTCAAAGACCTCTGGCAGGAAGACTGGAATAGACGGACAGACAACAAACTTTTCCAGATCCGTCCAACCTAAAAGAATCCTCTCATCTACCTTTGGTGGTCGAAAAGAAGAAAGTTTTATTCCGGCTGCACATCGGCCATTCGTATTTTAGTCATTCATACCTTTTAAAGAGTGAAGAAGCTCCATTGTGCGTTCCATGTCATGTACTATTCACAATGAAACATATTCTTTAAGAGTGTTGGGACTTGCATGATGTGAGACATAAACATTTTACAGCAGATTCCATGTGAACCTTGTTCAGAGATGTTCCACCTGATGTGATCTTTGGTTTTTGAAAGAATTAACATTTTTCATCTATCTGAGATTCTACAGTCGTAAGATTATCAACATTTTTTTCACCCCCATACAGGTTACGGTGGTGTCAGTGGCCTGCGAAGAGAGGTGATCGGCCGGCGAAATCTCATTGGCTTAGATCTGAACACACCGCTTTGATGCATCGCAATTTGTAACAACGTCGCGATTTGTAATAATTATTACAAATTGCGACATTATTACAAAACGCGACTCTTAATGCATCGCAGTTTGCTGTAACGTCGCGATTTGTAATAATTATTACAAATCGCGACGTTATTACAAAATTCCAAAACACAGTCACAGTATACTGGTACATCCACTATTGCAGAAAAAAAAAAAATCCTTAGGCACATTTAGATAGTATTATCAGTCTAAAACCTGTCAAGCTTAGATGAATTTGCTCCCATTTTACAAGGTTTTAACAAAAAAAAAAAAAAAAAAAAACCAGATCAATTTTTTTTTTTTTAATTAAAATTGCGATGTTATTACAAAACGCCATGTAAGCAGCGTTCCGTTTTGTAATAAAATCGCAATATGTAATAGGTATTACAAATCGCGACATTATATTACAAATCGTGATGCACTGAGCGTCGCAGTTCGTAATATCGTCGCAATTTGTTATTACAAAAATTGCGAAACAAAGTCTCAGTATAGTAGGGTAACGAAATATTTTAACTGCCCACATGGTTTAACTCCTGGGAGTTAAACTGTGTACATATGTACTGTTTAACTCCCCCCTGTGTTTCAGTTTAAATTTCTAGGGGAGTTATTCTGAACATATTTACATAACTACTCCCCCCCCCCCCCCCCCCGATCATCATCCAGTTGAATGGCCCCCTATATATATATATGTGTGTGTGTGTGTGTGTGTGTGTGTGTGTGTGCCCGCGTGTGTGTGTGTGTGTGAGTGCGCGCATGTGCGTGCGCGTGTGTGCGCGAGAGCGTGTGTGCGTGCTCAAGCACGTATGAACGTGTGCGTGAGTGCTCGAGCGTGTGCGCGAGTGTATGTGGACGCGCGTGTCCGCGCGCGCATGCGTGTGTGTGCCTGCGTACGTGCGCGCGCGTGTGTACGTGCGCGTATGTGCACGTGCGTGCGCATGTATGCGTGTGCGTGTGCGCGCGCGCGCGCGTTTGTGTGTGCGTGCGTGTGTAAGTGTGCACAGACTCATACACGCGCAGACACGCATTATCTCTCTTTCTCCCACTTAGTCACACAAACCCTCTAACACACATATAGACCAACATCGGTGAATGGTTAGGAGGAGATTCATTTTGTTCGTAATCAGAATAACTCCCCCTCTGTTACAAACTAACTCCCCTTATGTCATTTCCTATTTACAAGTTTTTAACAACAACAACAAAGCTAAGCTTTTCCGTTTTTGTTACAAATTGAGATTTTTTTTTTAAAAACAAAAAAAAAAAAAAAACGCGATGTGAGTATCGTCGCGTTTTGTAATAATGTCGCAGTTTGTAATATTTATTACAAATCGCGACGTTATTACAAATTGCGATGCGTCACCGCTTCACTCTTTTGGGCTATTACTAGTGCAGGTGATAAAGAGAGCGTCCTGTCTCTCCCGTGCCGCGTCGTATCTAGCAGAAACGTGTTTCGATCGAGAACAGACAACTTACTACTTTGCCTCTAATCGTTAGTCGATCTCGTACGTTGTTCAAGAGTTTCTGGCTTATGGTCATGCTCGTACAACGGTGGCTAATCGGTTTGATCAACATGTGAAATGAGGATAAAGTCAAGAGAGTGGCAGACCAGACGTGGAGAACGACTCATCATCACACCATTGTCTTGTCACGGCTTGTGGATTTGTACAGAAACTGCAGCGTACAACAATGTAGCAGGAAATGTTTACGTGTGTATTTCATTTCAATATGATATATATATATATATATATATATATATAGATAGATAGATAGATAGATAGATAGACATGTGTGTGTGTGTGTGTGTGTGTGTGTGTGTGTGTGTGTGTGTGTGCACGCGCGGATGTACGCATGTGGATGCATGTATTTATTTATATATGTATGTAAACAGAGAGAGAGAGAGAGAGAGCAAAATATTCAGGTATGTATTTTACTCTTAACATGTGCTCATCTAGGACAAATTCTTTAGTTTAAACAAGATCTGTTAGTTCTACATGAAGAAAGAGATAAGAGAGCTAGAGTAAGAAAGAGAGACAGAGAGAGAGAGAGGAAGGAAAGGAAGAGGTGTGTGTGTGTGTGTGTGTGTGTGTGTGTGTGTGTGTGTACAGAGAGAGAGAGAAAGAGAGAGAGAGAGAGAGAGACTGTGTCTGTGCGTGTGTTTGTGCGTGTGCGCGCGTGGTACGTGCGCGCTCGTGTGTGCCATCTTTCACGATTACGCAGTCTAGATGCAAAGATCACATACTGTACGCC
>JADBJO010005865.1:12500-65000 GCA_016801955.1 Conus betulinus
AAACCACACATCTGACTTAATATCACATTTAATATTGATATTACTGCTATACCAGAATTTGCGGCGGTACTTTCAATGCCTCCTTGGGAGAACCTAAATGCTTGTTTTGATTACAAATACACTTTGTTAAACAAACGTGATAATGTAAATATTTTAACAACTGAAGTTCATGAACATTTATAAACAGGTATCCAAATCATTTAAAAATGTTTACAGATGGGTAGTAATGGAATCCTTGACAATGGTTCTGGCTTTATGATACCAACTTTAAACGTCAGGAAATCATATCATTTAGGAAAACGGGTGTTGAATCTCTACCTTAGAATTACATGTAATACTGAAGGCTTTCACTTACATATATGACACACTAATTGCTCTCTACAAAATTTTACTTTTTGTTGATTCCAAATCTGTTTTACAATCGCTAGAGCGTTGGGACTGCAAAGCTAGAAAAGAATTGCTTTTCTAAATAAAACATCTACTGCATTGTTTCATAATTCTAGGCATAAGAATTGATTTTGTTGGGTCCCATCTCACTTTGGTATAAAGTGTAATGAAATAGCAAACAGTCTTGCAAAAGAAGGGCAAATAGAAACGCTGAAAATTTATCAAACAATCCCTTAGATTTATCCTCATGTGAATTAATCCAAATTATGGAAAAAAAATGCATGCATAAGCGGAGTTTTAGCAAAAAAAAATGGCCACGTTACCATCGTGTCCAAGGCACATTGTAAGATTAATTCATAATTAAAGTTGAATACTTGGAACACTAAAATATTCTCGTGGTATTATTTGTGTCTGCAGAGAAAACATTCCTGTACATCATCTTCTGTCTGGATGCTCAGTGCTGACCTCTCTCTATCAGGAGAAAGGTATTGAGATTAATTACTTTGATCATGTCAATACTGTCTTATATGGTTCATATGTTGCTGAAATTGCCATGGTTATTTCAAAGTCACAGGTTGCAAAAAAAAAAAAAAAAATTATAAAGATCAACAATTTTGTGTACCGCTAGGGTATTTCACTTATGCAAATATGCATATATCAGATGTTGGGTTGAAAGTACTAACGTGGATGATAAGTTACGTGTGGAGTGGGTTTGTTGTTGTTGGTGGTGGTGGTGGTGGTGTTTTTTTTCTTTGTTTTGTTTTGCTTCTTTTTTTTTTTTTTTTTTTTTGATAAAGTGTCTAAAATCATCTGGCGATGAAAACACATTAAATAAACCACTAAACTGAACTGAGCAGTGAATGGGCTGGTTGGTTATCTCGAAGAAGAAGAAAAAAAAAAAACTGGTGATGGGATGTAGCTTTTAACGGTTCGTGAATTGGTCAAAATTGTGTTTTCATTTCACTTGTTTGATATGAAAACGGCCCAGGGTGGGACGGGGTAGGAGATAGAGAGATAGAGAGAGAGATAGAGAGGCAGACAGACAGACAGACAGACAGACAGACAGACAGACAGACAGACAGACAGAAAGACAGAGAGACACAGAGAGAAAGAGAGCGATCTAGAGAGAGACAGAAAGCTCTCTCGCTATCTCTCTCGCTCTCTCTCTCTCTCTCTCCTCTCTCTCTCTCTCTCTCTCTCTCTCTCTCTCTCTCTCTCTCTCTCTCTCTCTCTCTCTCTCTCCCTCTCAGTATTGTATGTAAAAACGGATCCAGTCTGACTTTATACACAAAGATCCTGAATGTGTGAAACTTTATATGTAATAACCACGAGTTTAAAGCCTGGTTTCTCTGGAGGTTTCAAAACTAGAATGAGCAGCTTTTTTTGGTCCATGGCTAGTGTTTTCGTTGATGCTATTGTTGTTGTTGTTGCTGTTGTTGTTGTTGTTGTTGTTGTTGTCTTTTAAGAAATAGCGAAGAAGAAGACAAAAAAAGAAGAACTATGTAACGATAGGTACTACTAATAATGATAATGTTGATGATGACATCATCATTATTACCATTAATGATAATTAATCTTGCCATCCAGTTCTTAAAAACTAGTGACACCACCACTTCAACCACCACCACCCAACCAACTAATCATCAGCCAACCAACCAACCAACCAACTAACCAAACAGCCGTCCAACCAGCCAACCAACCAACCGACCTACTAGCCGACCGGCCAACCAGCCAACGAACCAACCATCTAACCAACCAGCTGGCCAACCAACAAACCAACCTACTAACCAACCGGCTAACCAGCCAACCAGCGAGCCAACTAACCAACCGGCTGGCCAAACCAACCAACCAACCAACCAACCAACCAACCAACCAACCTACTAACCAACCAACCTACTAACCAACCAACCAACCAGCCGACCAACCTACTAACCAACCGGTTAACCAGCCAACCAACCAGCCAACTAACCAACCAGCTGGCCAACCAACAACCAACCAACCAACCAACCAACCTACTAACCAAACCTACTAACCAACCAACCTACTAACCAACCAACCGGCCAACCAACCAACCAACCTACTAACCAACCAACCTCCTAACCAACCAACCTACTAACCAACCAACCAACCAACCTACTAGCCAACCAACCAACCAACCAGCCGACCAGCCAAATACTTACCCGGCAGACGGAGACCGATCAATGCGTTGCAGTTCCAAATGCCCCCTCTCAGACCGGTTAACAGCAGAAAACGAGAAAGACATGGACGCATTTTCATCAGTACGATCCCCATCGCAACCCCACTGGTACGACGGACAACGACGTGAGTCCGGTGTATACACCTTGACCACGACAGCGTCCGTTACACTATACAGGACAGGAATCGCTTGTATTTCTCTACACTCTACTACAACGCAAGAAGCGTGAAAGGCGAGGAGATAGTCTGAACATTTAAGCTGGATATTACCTTTACAGCTGTGAATTCGAAAAACGCACCACTTGGTAAGGCTGTGTACCTGGAATCTGAACTGGCACTGCCATACGGGAACCCCGGCCGGACTTTGAGCATCAAAATGGCCAGCTGACCCTTCGAAAGTGAACCGTTTCACCGCTGGGATTTCCAAACACGCCCCCAAATCGGAAATTCCCACAGACGCGTTTCGTGTCTCATCACCATTGGAAAGGAACTTGTTGGCACTGCTTTGCTGTGAGAATGCATGCCTGCAGATCCTCCACACGGTACCTGAGTTAGAAGGGTTTGGGGCAGCTTCAGTTTCTGTGACATGTTGTAACTAGCGTGTACCTTTGATTGCGTGCACGAATTGAAAGTTGTTGTGTTTTTTTTTTCTGTCGTTGTTTAACTAAAAGCATATATGAGAGTGTTGAGATTTGTTGCTCTAAGTCTGTTTACCATGCAAGCACTGACACTTACTGATATGTCTAGGGTATTATAGAAATCGCACACAGACCGCTGAAAAAAAAATGAAGGTTGTGTTTCTAATTATACTGTTAAGTTTAAATGAAGGCTACTATGCAAGGTTTTTTTTTTTATGTGCAGACTGAGAAGAAAGAGCCGCCAGATTCGTCAAATCATTCGGATATCAGATTTGACAGATCTGTTTTATAAGTGAATTTCTAAATCACGTACTGAAAGTGGGAAAAGTGTGTGTGTGTGTGTGTGTGTGTGTGTGTGTGTGTGTGTGTGTGTGTGTGTGTGTGTGTGTGTGTGTGTGTGTGTGTGTGTGTGAGAGAGAGAGAGAGAGAGAGAGAGAGAGAGAGAGAGAGAGAGAGAGAGAGAGAGAGAGAGAGAGAGAGTGTGTGTGTATGTGTGTGTGTGTGTGTGTGTGTGTGTGTGTGTGTGTGTGTGTGTGTGTGTGTGTGTGCAGATACGGAGGGTGGGATGAGGGATGTTGCCTTTTTTTGCCAGTTAAGAAGGACAAAATAAAAAGGTCAATGAACCTGGCGCAAAAGAAGGGGGGGGGGGGGGGGGAGGGGTAATTGCTACTGCGACCGCAGCTGCTGTTGCTACTACTGCTGCTGCTGCTGCTGCTGCTGCTACTACTACTACTACTACTACTAGTACTACTACTACTACTACTACTACTACTACTACTACTACTCCTGCTGCTGCTGCCACTGCTCCGGCTTCTGCTACTATAACTATTGCTGCTGCTACTACTACTGCTGTTACTACTACTAATGTTACTGTTGCTGCTACCACTGCTACTACTACTACTACTACTGCTACTGCTGCTGCTGCTGTTGCTACTAAAACAACTACAGCTGCTGCTCCCACTACCACCACCACCACTAGTACTACTACTACTGCTGCTGCTGCTACCACTTCTAATGCTGCTATTGCTTCTGTTGCTGCTGCTGCTGCTGCTACTACTACTACTCCTGCTGCTGCTGCTGCTGCTACTACTACTATTACTACTTCTGCTGCTGCTGTTGCTACTATAAATAATACTACTTTTAACACTGCTGCTGCTACTACTACTGCTGCTGCTGCTGCTATTGCTGTTGCTGTTGCTGCTGCTACTACTGGTGCTGCTGCCTCTACTGCGTTGCGGCTATTCACTACTACTGCTGCTGCTTCAGCTATTACTACTACTGCAGCTAGTACCACTACTTCTATCACTACTACGACTTCTGCTACTACTACTACTACTACTACTACTACTACTACTACTACTACTACTACTACAACTACTACTCTTATCACCATCACCACCACCCCCTACTACTAATACTGCTACTGGTTTCCCTCATTACGATTTGTTCAACATGTATTTCGTCCCCGTTTTCTTTCTCTCTCCCCCCCACCCCACCTTTATCTATTCTTGTTTTATTTTTTTTCAAGCTTCTGTACATGTAATTTCAATATATCACAAATGAACGAAATGAACGGATAATGAAAACATACCCAAAACTCTGGACAGAATAAAGGGAAATCATTAAAAAAAAAATCAATAGAGCAAATCAAAATCACAAATACACACACAAAACAAAAATGTGAATAACTGTCAGCCATCTATAAAAAAAAAAAAAGAAAAAAAAAGAAAGAAAGAAAAAAGTACATTTCATTATATATTAATGGTATCCTACCGTGTCAAGTATTCATTTTTAATGAATACGCAGACGTTTACATATTCTCAACTGGCTTCGATTTTTTTTTTTTTACATGAAGCATACGTTTTCGTGTTTACATTCCTTCACTTTCAATTAGCTCTTTATACCTAATGCCAGTCAGTGTTAAACTTTACCATGTTAAAGTTAACACAAGCGATGTACTTTTCTATATTCAAATCTGTCTTTTATAATTTGATGAACACATTTACATGAGAAATTCATGGTTGAATCTACATTTGTAAATACAGAATTTAGCAAACACCAGGATAAAGTTTAACACTCTATCAGATTTAAAGTCTGTGTCGTGTCCAAACAGTTTTTTTTTTTCATTTATAAAGGAAGAGGTTACATAGAGACATCCATCTGTAATTATGTGTTTAAATTGTTCCCAAAAAGCATCCATGTGCGTACATCTCCAGAACATATGTTCGGTACAATCTTTTTTCTGCTGCTGGCAAAATGTACAGATTTAACACCTATGCACATCAACACTACATTTGTTGGTAGGATTCTATGTATCAATCTCATCTGAAACCATTTCAACTTTGTTTCTTGTATATCTTGTATCAGTTTAAACGTTTTTTTTTTTTTTTGCCGGTTGATTTCTGAATTCAATTTAATAATTCCATTTTTGGCAGCATTTTTTGTTTTGAACCATCATCTACAGGAATATCATAATATAACCGTGCTCCCTATTTCACCGATTTAAGATTTGTACAGTTTTGGAATCTTTAGATTTTTCGTTACTATCCACACGAATGTTCACAAAGATTTTTATCTTTTTGTAAGTGCTGCATAACTTAGAAAGTTAGTCCGTATGTTGTACTTGCTGATAAATTCAGCATAGGTCAAGTAACTGCCATCTTCTTTGCACAGATCTCCAATAGTGCATGCATCGTCATTAATCCAGTCGTTCTTATTCAATGAAATGTTATTCATATTTATTCTGTCAATGAAATAAAGTAGTTCTGCTAGAGTTTGAGACGAGCTAGAGGTTCTGACTTTATTGAAAAATATCATATAAGCGTGAAACGTGTGTTTCCAAAACAGGTTTTTCTCGTCCCGAGTAAGCAGACAATTCGGTCCGAGTTTATCAAGTTTTTGTACGTTCGGGTATAACAAAGTTACAGTCCTTTTCCATTTATGATTTGTTGTCCTTAGTTACCTTTCCATCCTAATTTCAAGCTTGCATGAAACGGTTCAAACCTTGAAATCCAATGCCTCCCTTACTAGTTCTTGTCCGTGCAATCTTTCTACTAATTTTGTCTTGTTTATCATTCCATACAAACTTTAGACAAAGAAGACGCAATACCTTCAAGAATCCGTCTGTTGGGTTTGGAAGAAGTGTCCATAAATAAACGATGTAAGAAGTATTCAAGATTTCAGAATTGCTATTCTTCCTGGTGGCGTGGCGTTAGAATTTTTTTTTGACCCAAACTCTGTATAACTGTTTTATTTTGTGAGAACCCTTCAGTAAAAATCATATCTATGCTGTCTGTGCGCTCCACTATGAGCTGTATTCGTAATATATTGAATTTCGGAGGATTCCATTTCATCCTGAGATGTGGCATATACTTCTTTGTTGACTTTCTTTCCCGTCCTAGCCAAATGGCAGGTGTCTTCTCACAATTCATATTGATACCTGATATCGTTCCAAATCTATCCATGATTTTTATAGTTTCTTAAAAGATAACTGATCTCCGGTTTTGCAAAAGTTTATCTGTCATCAGGAAACTGCAGTTTTGTATTCGCTATTTTCATTTCTTTATACATGTTTGTCGGGTCATTATTGTAGTGACGAAGGAATTGTCAGTCTGCACTTCTTATCCCTCGCTACAGATTTGTTCGACATATTGTTTGGTCAATCAGTGGGAAATTGTGTCCCTCTGGAGATCCCAGTTAAGGCTGTCACACGCGCGATTCCTAGCTACCATGAGCACATAAAAATCATCAAGGCACAGCAAGGAATAAAATGGCACCTCCTGCATCCCAAATGCGACCCAGAAGAGACACATACCATTCGCTGGGACGACGAGAACAGGTCAAGATCTTACGCCTGAGGACTGGACACAATCGCCTGCTCCACCACACGCACACAAAATTTGGCATTGGACAGAGTGAAGAGTGCCCTTGTGGTGAGGGACCAGTGACAACCGACCACATCCTTCAAGTCTGTACGACGTATGCAGCATCCAGGAGGAAGTACTGGCCAACACCGACAGCAGTGGAAGCCAAGCTGTACAGTACCCTGGAGGAGCTGCGGTGGACGGCAGCCTTCATTGAGGGACACCGGGCTGCTCATCTAACGGGATGGCGAACGAGGAATCCTACATTTCATACTCTCTACATGATTTCAATTTTTCGGCTGCTGATGTGTTCTACAGCGCTTTCTATTTGTTTTGTATTGATATCCTTCGCTGGCTGCTTTGGGGTGCCGTTGGATTCTGTTTTTGAACCCCTGGTGGCGAAAATATTACAGAGTTACAGGTTGTGATATATCTCTATTCAATACCAAGGGAGCAGGCATAATTACCCGTGTCTCACTGGTGAGTACGAATCAGCGGACGATAGACCTATGAGCAGGCGATGTGAATGGTTCCGTTTTCACGATGGACAATGATGATGACTCACTCGTCCCTGAATCGCAGTGGAATTTCGCGCACAAACGACTTGGTGTTTGCTGTTCGCCAGCTACGGAAGTGTCGTGAGCTTCTCAGGAGCTCCACGTGGTGTTTGTTAAGATCTCACCAAGGCCTTCGACACCATTTATCGGACCGGCTTGTGGTAGATCCGTCACACGTTTGATTGCCCGGGAAAAGCTCCTCTCACTGATCGTTTTGGCGAGGGTGCAAGAAAACGGAGGCACCTCTGACCCCATTGCCAGTGAAAAAAACGTGAGGCAGGCAGGGATGCGTTTTAGCTCCCACCCTCTTTTCCATTCTGATTGCTACAGTGCTGATTGATGCAGTCCGGGACTGTGACAAGCGCGGAGCAGGGCGTATAAATCCAGTTTCGTTCAGATGTTAAACTATTTAACCTGCGACGACTTCAGGCTGGGGGACTAAAGTATTTTAAGGCTTAACTTTCCTACAAATGTCAGGTGTCCCAGTGGCTCAGTGGTTAGTGCGCGAGTCATTAAGTGGAAAATGAGCATGTCCAGAGGGGCATGGGTACGATTCCCAGCCATGGCTCGTCCGAAGATGGGAAAAAAAAGGGGGCAGCAGAGGGACATCTGGAGTCATGAACCGGGTGTGGCCCAACCCCCCTAGAGTGTCAGGAGATAAGGGCCGAAACACTTGCTTGAAGGGGGCTTCTCTTCTGAGGGCTCTCTGCTGCCACGCTCTCCTCCACCCACGAGTTTCTTTCTACCTTTTATGCCTTTTGATTGTTTTTACAAAACACAGGATGGGCAGACGCAATATGAAAAGTAACCAATACTGCCATTTCCAGCCAATATATTTTTTACATTGTTGTTGTTTGTTTGTTTGTTTGTATCACAAACCACATGGTGGACAGATACAATGCAAAATGTAACCAATAATTCATACAAAATAAAATTATTCACTCTGGAAAACAGATGTCACGGTTGTTACAATGTTTCCTACCCCTGTCTCGTTATAATGATGATATCTTTCTCCAGGTGATGCACAGACATTGTAAAAATGGTTGTTAGCTTGCAACGAGGCGATTGATTTTCTTCTGCTTTTATTGATCACTGACAATTGGATTCGACAAGACATCGAAAATTAATTAAATGTTGCGGTTGATGAATAAAAAATATCAATTCCATCTGTTCTGTGTCTGCGGCAGAATACAGATGAACCGTTCAAAACCTTTTTTTTTTTAGTCTCGTAAGCAGCATTCGTTTGGAGTTATGGGCGTGCATTTATTTCATCATGGAAGCAAAAGTTGCCTTCCTCGTTTGTTATTTAGTCTTTATTGTTCCCTGCCCCCAATATAAGATTTCCTTTCACTGCAGTCAAATCGAGGCTAGCTGTAATTGTTACTGTTCGTCTGTGTACGTCTCTTACTCTACTCAAGGTCGAAAAGACTGTGCCAGTCTTAAATTAAAATTGATTTGTGTCTGTTCGTTTCTCAAGTTGTTGTTGTTGTGTGGATGTGTCCAGTACGGGGTATAAAGACAAGTCTGAAACATCCTTTTTTTTTTGCGGGGGAGGGGGTATGTTTCCTTGTTTGCTCTGTGCGTAAATTGTCGCTGCTGATGGGCGGGCGGTGCTATGACACACACACTAGCTGTAAAACAACATCGATATACACTATCTAGTGACCCCACCCCACCCCATCCCACCCCACCCCTCTCCCCATACTCCCCCGCCGCCTACCATTCCCATTTGTCCTATCATAACCTCTTCTATTATTATTTTTATTGAAAAAAAAATACAGGTTTTCACTCAACACCGATCTTGGGCCGAAATGAAGCAAGGTAAGTGATTGTTCGTTCATTTTCGTTGTCCTATGTGTTGTGTATCTTGCTTGAAGAAGATCTAAGAGGTCGAAACGTGTCGTATTTTTCTTGTGATTCGTTTGTCAACGTTTTTCGGTTTAATGTGCTCTCTCTCTCTCTCTCTCTCTCTCTCTCTCTCTCTCTCTCTCTCTCTCTCTCTCTCTCT
Organism: Conus betulinus; assembly: GCA_016801955.1. Classification (NCBI taxonomy): domain Eukaryota; kingdom Metazoa; phylum Mollusca; class Gastropoda; order Neogastropoda; family Conidae; genus Conus; species Conus betulinus. The sequence goes on from JADBJO010005865.1 coordinate 22,150, forward strand.
CTCTCTCTCTCTCTTTAGCAGGGGTAGTTAAAAAAAAAAAAAAAAGTCTGTTAGTCATCGTGAGTGTAAGCCCAATCCCTATTGGATGCGTACGTGTCAGGGGTTGCTTTTTTTTATTGTTGTTTTTGTTTGTTTGTTGTTTTCCACTCCACCCCCTCCCGAAATAACAAAAAGTACGTCCCTCCCCCGCATGAGAGTCACTGCCATTTTTTTTTTTTAAACTTGAAAGGATAGCTCTTTTAAAAAAAAAAAAAATCTGGCCAATCTTGAAAATATTCGAATCGGCGGACGCACTCTCAAAAATATTCTGAGTGAAGACTACTTCTTAAATTTCCAAGACATTTCTCCGAGGTAACAATGTTAGGCAGGTAGGTGGGTACTCAAGGCCTGACTAATCGTGTTGGGCTCGTGCAAGAGGGTCAGACATTTTGCTAAGTCGTAGTGAGGAGACCCTCGTCTTAAATTCTCTCTCTTTCTTTGTCGTTGATTCGTTTATCCATCCGCTTCCATTTCCTGCGCAGTGTGGTCTCAAAACTTAGCTGAAGATGTGGCGAAACGTATACGGACTAGTCCGCGTACAGTGACACCTCCTTGATGAAACTGATCTCCGAGGTACTACAGTATGGACGGTGTAAGTTAAAAGTGGTATATTGATGCACGATGCTGCTGGTGATCACCTTATTATACTTGCAGACAAAACTTAGCCTGATCTGTAGTCAGATGTAGTAAACGAAAAAAAAAAAAACAAACATTATGTCAGAAAGCTCGTAAAATGAGAAGATGAAGTTGTTCACGTTTACTGCCTTGACGTTAATGATCCTACTATGATGATTGATCGCTTCCGAAGAGAAGAGATTACAAACAAAAACAGACCTTGCCTGGGTTTGATTTAAGAACGTTGCAAGATGACAGCTCGGTCTGTCTGTCTGTCTGTCTGTCTGTCTGTCTGTCTCTCTCTCTCTCTCTCTCTCTCTCTCTCTCTCTCTCTCTCTCTCTCTCTCTCTCTCTCTCTCTCTCTCCGCTCGCGTTTGTGTTAGCGCGTACCTACGTGTGTGTGTGTGTGTGTGTGTGTGTGTGTGTGTGTGTGTGTGTGTGTGTGTGTGTTCGTGAGTGTGTGTCTGTCTGTCTGTTTGTCTGTCTGTCTGCTTCTGTCTGCTCTCTCTCTCTCTCTCTCTCTCTCTCTCTCTCTCTCTCTCTCTCTCTCTCTCTCTCTCTCTCTCTCTGTCTCTCTCTCTCTGTGTGTGTGTGTGTGTGTGTGTGTGTGTGTGTGTGTGTGTCTGTCTGTGTGAGTCAGTACAACCCATGGTAATCTCACAATACTGACTCTTTGTGTGTACGTGCGTGCATGCGTACGTGTGTATGTGTGTGTCTGTGTCTGTGTATTTGTGTGTGTGTGTGTGTGTGTGTGTGTGTGTGTGTGTGTGTGTGTGTGTCTGAGTCTGTGTATTTGTGTGTGTGTGTGTGTGTGTGTGTGTGTGTGTGTGTGTGTGTGTGTGTGTAAGCGGTGAGAGAGAGAGAGAGAGAGAGAGAGAGAGAGAGAGGAGAGAGAGAGAGAGAGAGAGAGAGAGAGAGAGAGAGAGAGAGAGAGAGAACCAACTACACTCTTCCTTCTCTCTCTCTCTTAACCGCGATGGTATCTTTACGAGTTCCCTCAGCTGATAAATTCATCAGCTTAACTTCGTTCGAATTTAAATAACTACATGATAGGGCACTCATGCCCTACAGTTATGGCTAAATGCATTCCTAACACTTTTGTTTTCTGACATTTTTGCATCCAAAGGAAAGCCCTTCATTGTGCATCCTGGGTACCCACTTAAATGGTGATGTTCAACATCTGAAGCATCTCTGCCCTAACATCTCTCCTACATGCAGGACTCAAGAAAGAATCAGGCATGACTAAAGAGTTTCGTGTTGCTTTGTTTTGTTTTTAATTTTAGAAACTATAGTGAGCTTTTATCAGCACAGTCGTTCCGTTCTTTTCCCACTGTTTGTTGGTTGTTTTTCTTTTTCCTTTTTTCCTTTTTCTATTGCGTATTATTGATGTACTTCTCTCTCTCTCTCTCTCTCTCTCTCTCTCTCTCTCTCTCTCTCTCTCTCTCTCTGGGTGCATGCACGGATGCAAAATAGAACAGACTTACGTTTAACGAGCTCTGCATATCAATTAGAACAATGGTGACCTATTCCGTTGTTACGGTTTCACACTCTTCGCAGAGGTTGACGACAATACCAGGAAAGTCGTGCCAGAGCTTCCACTTACCCTCAGTCCGGTATGTGAGGGCTTCGCCGCTCTCTTCGTCACCTTCTATGGCTCTCAGAGCCAAACGGAAGAGGGCCATGCTTTCTGCCGAGCTTGAGAGTTCGGCGAAGGTCGACCGGTGTCGTCGTTGGAGTGTTGTTGACACTTCTGTTCTGGGGAGGACCTTTTTACACCGGTGTGGGGATGTTGAAAAGAACCCCGGACCAGATCAGGGCAAGGAAAGGCAACAGTCGCGACCGACCTCACCTGGGAAGATCAACAGTAAGTAAGCCGTGGATTCCCCAACATGCCAGCCACAGGGAGAAAGACTGACCATTCTGTTAATGATGTGATGGACACTTTGGAACTGAAAATGAATCATGACTTGAATGTGAAATTCGATACGATGCAAAATGACGTCAAAGAGTTTAAAGAAGAATTCACAACCTTCAGACACAAACTAGCTACACTGGAAGAGAAGATTTCAACGTTGAGACAAGCAAGAAAAACTCATAGTGCGAAAATGAAATGCTGAAAAGTAAAGTTGAAAACCTTGAACGCTGAACTGATGACCTAGATGATAGGTCAAAATTAAACAAACTCGTCATTCATGGGGTACTACGGAGAGACAACGAAACGTGGAAAGACTGTGAAGACAAGGTCAGGAAATGACTGTTGACTACTGGAACTGACAGGAGAGCGTTAGTTTGATCGTGTACACCGGGTGTCATCAAAAAGAAAGACTCTCCAATTTGTGCCATGTGTACTTTTTATACAGACAAGGAGGAAATTCTGAGAGCTAGAGGTAAGCGCAAAGGGACATCAATTTTCATTGGAGAGGACTTCAGGAAAAGAGTCCGAGAAATGAGGTAAACATTGGGTCGTTATCTAAAAGAGGCAAGAGAGGCTAGGAAAAGAGCCAGTATGGTCTTTGACGACCTCATTATTGATGTAACAAAATTTTATCTCGGCGATAAGGGAAATCTACTTCAAACAAGATAAGTGTTAGGCCGGTCGAATGTATTAAAAGGACATTCAGCCTCTAAGAATTTTAATTTCACCATGGCAGGGTTGTCGCAGGGCAGTACTAAACAAAATTCACCGGCCAAAGGCGTGTCAGAATTGGGTTGTGCAATTTATGCGCTTTCCATAGCTGGTAAACCTGTGGGTGTGCCGCAGATTTCGGTGGATTTCAAAGAAAATGAGTCACACACATTGGGGGCCGTACTGAAAGAATGTTTTGAAAAATCTGTCAACGCTGCGAAGAATGGCCCACAGGATGTGCGTGTAAACATAGATAAAAGTATTCATCTTTTGCATTGGAATGTAGCTGGTATTCTGTCAAGACTGAATGATAAAGATTTCATTTTCTATATTTCATCATTTCACTTATTTGTTTAGTAGAGACTTTTGTTGATATCTTTGATCCACTAGCATTTCCGAATTACACAGCATATTGTAAACCAGCAGTTGAATTGTCCAAACAGGCGAAGCGTTCTGGGGGAGTTCTTTGTCTCATTAAAAACGAAGTTGTTGATTTTGTAACGGAAATAACGATAAAGCATGGGAATTTCCTTTGTTTTTTTCTATAAACAAATCATCGTTTGGTACTGATAAAGCAATTCTTTTCAATTGTTGGTATGTTCCAGCAGAACATTCTGCTTATTACAACTCTAGTAGTATAGACTCTGGTCTAGAATTGCCAGAAGATATCCTTACGGATGCCATAGTAAGTAACAATATGTATATCTTGGTGTTTGGAGACTTAAATAGAAGGACAGGCAACACATTTCTTAGGTTTGATGGTGGTGTTGGTAACGTTGCTGTAGATGCTGAGGTAAATGAAAGAATTATTCGAAATTCGCAAGACAAAGTAGTGAACTTATATGGAAGAAAGCTTTCAATCCTTTGTACTTCGTTAGGACTATGTGTGATGAACGGGTGTTGTGTGATGGAAATAGAGATGGTCGTTTTACTTTCATTTCTGATACTGGAAGTTGTGTGATTGATTATTTTTTGGCATGTGATGAGTTTTTTTCTGTTTTACACTCACGTTGTGAAATTCATGCGGTGGAAGGATAGAATCTGATCACCTCCCTATAGAATTATACATTAAAAAACACGGAACAAGAATAAATCTGGTTTATTTAACTGTAGAGTGAAGGGAATTTGTGTCATTGAGAGGTACAGATGGAAAGTCGAATGTGCTGTGCATTTAATTCAAGCACTGAGTTGTCAAGATTTTCAAGATACTTTAAGTTATGCAGCTAACATGATTTATGTAGACATAGATAAAGCTCTGGAATTGTTCACTGACTGTATTTTGCAATATGCTGTTTGTATGAAAGAAAGGGTTTATTTTGATGAGAGATCAGACATGACAAGTAATAAATGGTTGTTTGATGAAGAATGTAAAACTGCAAGGAAAATCGTGAGAACATTACTTTTTGAAAGTTTGTAGAACGTTAAAAGATAGTGACAGGATGATGTGTTGTAAAGCACAAAGAGAACACACAAATCTTTTGGAAGAAAAGAACAGGAATACCAAAATTTGCAACTTGATGATTTGGTTTCTTCTGTTGGTAATCAGCATTAGTTTTGGGACGCAGTCCGCGCAATTGTTTCAAAACGAGGTGGTGTGTCCAGTAAAAATAGTACTGATGATTTTTTTTTTTTAAACCATTTTAAGAATGTACTTGACAAACAAGTGGCTAACACAGAGTTACAAGAGCAGTGTGATTATCCAGTTGAAGACAATAAAGAAAGATGGTTTAATCAGCCAATAACGAAAGAAGAAGTTAATGCTGCGTTGGGAGAATTAAAGCATTCAAAAAAGGCTGGTCCAGGTGAATTCTTTTACGTATTCAAGTGATTGTGTTATGTCTTTGTTTAAGTCCTTCAATGTCTTATTTGATAAAAGTATATATCCTGAAAATGGGCAAAATCCATAATCCGTACATAACATAAAAAGGGGGACGTAGAGGATCCGAACAATTAAGGGGCATATCACTCAGTAATGTGTGCAGTAAGATCCACAGTTCAGTCATTAATGTCAGACTGCAAAGATGGATAAAAAAAAAAAAAACATCGCTGGTGAATATCAGGCTAGATGTACACAAAATTATTCAACAATTGACCATATTTCTAAGCTTTTGGTGGCAGTTCAAAAGCAATTAAAGAACAACAGAAAGTTATATGTTGCATTTACATATTTGAAAAAAAATATCGATTCTATATCAAGAAAACTTTTGTGGCCAATGCTTGTCAAAAATGGAATAAGGGGCAAAATGTATGCCTGTATAAGAAGTAAGTATAACAATGCTAAAGCAAGAATAAGAAATAAGGCAGAGTTGACAGATTTTATTGCATGTTCAAAAGGGGTAAAACAAGGAGACGTGTGCAGTCCAATTTTGTTTTCTTTGTTTGTTAATTAACTTTTTTAAGGTTTATTCACCTCAGGTGTTTTTCCTAATGAAGGTTTTAGTTCATTCACATGCGGATGATGAGGGGGATGGGGGTGGAACAACATAAAAAAAAAAAATTAAATTCAAGCACGTTAAACTGTCAAGAAACCACATCAAGAAAATACAATAATTTCATGATCAATCTGCTAAAGCACAATGACAACCGCTTTGCAGTCACTGGTCTATATAAGTTTGATGTACCATGAACGTAAGTCGAAATAATAATAACAAACTTTACAATTTGTAATACATGAATACCAAGCTTTCCTTTATAACAAGAGCCTTCCGCACAAATTTAAACGATGACTGTACAGTGATCGAGTCATATTTCAAAACAAATTTCCTTTTCAGCCACACTGATGTCAGAACAGTAGCAATAAGGAAGTTTGTGATAGTTAGGTTGCTTCTAAACAAAGATTTCCATGGCAACCAGCACTCGTATCACGTGTCTTTTTTATGCTGAAGTTTTCTTTAATCTGTAATAGAAAAAAAATGGTATGTACGATTCCCATATTTTTTAAATCGTGTCAGGCAATTAATTTTGGCTATATACTCGTCAATTTTAAACTTTCCTAATAATCATTTCCTAATTACACTACACATTGGAACACGTTTGTTTTGTTTACATTGAACAGAATAACTCTGATGGGGAGATTGGAGGAAAATAGCTCAGTTGGTAGAACGCCCAGACCCATAATCTTGGTGATCCTGGGCTTATGGGTCCAAATCTCCACCAAGCCGTTTCAGTACGGGGATTTTTTCCGTTTGAGTTAACATTAACTCTGACTCCATTTCCCAAATAGTCTTTCGAAAGAGACTATAAACCAAGGTTCTGTGTGTTAACGCACACATAACGTCTAGTACACACCTAAAATCCCGTCAGCAATGTTTGGAACAGAAGACCAGTTTGGCCAGTGGTATGCAACCCAGCATGAAAAATTGAAAGAATGAAGGAAGTAAGGAAAGTGGGTGAATGGTATTGATTGGATGACAGTCGGCACTTCCCAGGTAGATAGCCCATTGAGCACATGAGAGTCAGCACCTAGAACCTTCGGCGAGGCACTTTATTAACGCTGTATTGTCAGCCATTTAGTAGCTGTTGTGGTTATTTCGGTATATTGCTTCCCTGAATGCTATTCACGAGTGTGGTATGAATGACATACTGCACCCTTTCTGTGATGGGACAGGGAAGACAGACGGATGTGACCAAGACCATCTGTCTGTCTTGTCTTGTTTCACATGGGACGACAGTCTAGCGTACATAGCTCAGGAAATTACATGATTGAAAATAGCATATGATTGAAACAGCGTATGTATGTCTTTACACCATCCTGCATTCATCAAGGTTCAGTCATGTAAAAATTCAAAACGTGTTGTCGTTGTTGTTTTTGTACTCCCAGTTCTTATAGAACAGGGAGTACTTTAGAATGGAAACGAAGAAATGCCGCGCGCGCGCGCGCGTGCGTGCATGCGTGCGTGCGTGCGTGCGTGTGTGTGTGTGTGTGTGTGTGTGTGTGTGTGTGTGTGTGTGTGTGTGTGTCCGTGGTCAAAATGTGTTCCACTTGCTCCAGACAGAACTTCTGGGCCAATCTTTCTGAAAAGTTGTAGGCATGTTCATTATGTGTCAGGGATGATGCCCGATGTTTTAGTTTGCCGTTATAGCCGTTACTAACAGCTGTAACGGCCTGTAACGGTTTTTCTTCTTATGGAAATCTCACAAAGTACTTGACCGATCTTCGTGAAAATTAGCAGATATGTTCACTGTGGATTACGGATGATGCCCAATGTTTTAGTTTACCATTATAGCCGTAACTAATGGCCTAAACCGTTTTTTTTCTGTTTATGGAATATCTCAGAAAGCACTTGCTGATCTTTTTGAAAATTTGGAGGTATGTTCATTATGGGTCCGGATGATACCCAAAGTTTTAGTTTTCCGTTATAGCCGTTACTAACGGCTATAACTGCCATAACGGTTTTTCTTCTTTACGGAATATCTCAGAAAGTACTTGGCCGATCTTTCTGAAAATATGTAGGTATGTTCATTATGGTTTACGGATGATGGCCGATGTTTAAGTTTACCGTAATAAACGTTACTAATGGCCCATAATGGTTTTCTTCTTTATGGAATATCTCAGACAGTAGTTGGCTGATCTTTCTGAAACTTTGTAAGTATGTTCCTTGTAGGTTACAGATGATGGCCGATGTTTACCAGGATAGCCATTACTAATGGTTACACCATCCCAAGATGGTTTTTCCTCGTTATGGAATATCTCACGCGTACTCAGAATAAACTGGGAGTACGTTTATATGTTTTTGCATCTCTTTTTTTTCTTCTTCTTCTTCTTCTTCTTTCTTCTTCTTCTTCTCTCACTGTGTCTGTCTGTCTGTCTGTCTGTCTGTCTGTCTGTCTGTCTCTCTCTCTCTCTCTCTCTCTCTCTCTCTCTCTCTCTCTCTCTCTCTCTCTCTTCTTGCTTGATAAAATGCTGCTTTCTTCACTGGCAACACTGCAAAACTTTAACTTGTGTTATATTTTGTGGTTTATGTTGTTGTTGTTTCCTTTCCTTTTTTTTCTTAGTTTAAAAAGATCATTTCTATTTTCAGTAGTTCATTTACATAGCCAGTACATTACTTTTGACAGAATGGGATAAATTTTATGCTCTTTTTTCGTTTCTTTTGTTTTCTTTTTCTTTAATTCCATTGCCTTTCAATTACTGGCACAGTATACACCTTATCTGACACCTGCCGTTATTTAATTTTAGAGCAAAGTGGAGAACACTATCTTCATGGATTTTAACCTGGTGGTTTTTGCACTGTGTAATATCTTCCAGACGGTGCTAAATAAGAGCGTTCTTGCCACAACAATGTCAAGACAACGAACGAGAGTCCACCGAGCTATTTTCATCGTGGTGAACGCACTAACAGTATCTACTCAGCCAAACGCGGAAACAGGTCACGCGATGTAACGCAGACCCCAGATCATGTCATCCCTGTGACAACAACTCAGATCATCGATGTCGATGTGCTGGCACAGCATAATATTGCTGACAGACGCAACACTACCGGTGGCACTGCTGGATACCAAAACCTGTCCCTGAGAGCTTCTGGTTTGGCTGAATGTTTGAAAAAACCCAGCAGTGAAGAAATTAAGCATCGAAGGCGCCACTGGCCATCTTCGAGTTCAAAAAGTCGCTGGAATCTATGTATGGCAGTGTCATTTCGTTCTCCACGTGCAACCTTACCAAATCGTGCGATTCGAACTTAACCAATGCACATATTACTTTAGCATTTCATTTTCTGACTATTTCAGCACTCTCAGACACAATGAGATTGGCATCCTGTGCTTCCCTAAGTCTCTCCCTCTCCTCCACTATAGCATGACAGACACTGTCTTGGTCGAAGTGACAATGAATAGTTTATGCCGGTTTGGTGGTTGCGGTGTCATGAATGCGTCCCTGGCTTTGTCGTTTTCGGCTGTGAACCGATCAGAGAGGTGGCACTTGGAACTGCAGCGAATTGCTCTGTCTTCGACTGCTGGTGGGTGAAATGTTCAAATGATTGACTGCTTGAAATCAACCAAGAAAAATAACCAACGAAACGACTTCATTTTGTAGCACTTTGGATTGTCTCTCTCTCTCTCTCTCTCTCTCTCTCTCTCTCTCTCTCTCTCTCTCTCTCTCTCTCTTCGGGTGTGTTGTTCGTTCACCGTACGAAGTGGACGTGTTTTGCAGAGCTCCGACAAATGTTTCTATATTTTCCTCAAAGACTTCAAATCTTAAATAAATGTTAGCGAACCGCCCAGAGAAACGTGGACAAACGAGTCACAAGAGACACACACAAACGCGTTTCGACCTCTTAGGTCTTCCTCAGGTGAAACAAAGACAGACAAAATAACGAAAATGCACTTAGCTTTGATCGCTTCAGATTGCTTCTGAGTTCAGCGCAAGGAAGATTTGTTTAGATTTCCGCCTGCTGCAGTCGTTTCACTTTGCAACTAGATCAAAGACTTCAGCAATGAAGGATTTCTTATTCTTTGTTTGAGATTAGCAAATAGATATTTGCCTGCCGATCATGCCCACACGCAAGAAGCTGTTGTGGATGTGTTTTTTTAGTTTTGTTTTCGAAATTTCATGCGGAGTAGAAGCTTCTTAATCAAGCAGTCACGGACTTTGTGCCTCTCGCTTCGATGGCCACTCAGTTTGGCATGGACTCTACTCATCGGCCGTGTGTTGCTAGCACTTTGCCTCGGATAGATGGTACAACTTCGGCCAATGGCATGCATCGCTGCACCGTTCAAAATGGAAACAACTGCAGCAGTTCTGTCCACTACATGTCCATGGAAGATCTTGGATTGTCCTTTTTAATGCTTGCCTGTGCAAACATGTGCCTGAGAAGACAACCTGATGAAACCCAGCAAGTACACTACGAACTGACGCTTTTCTTCAGAGGGGATCTTCCGTAATCTTCTGTGCCATCGCCACTGTATTCATAGCAAGTCTCCTCATCGCCTGTGGAGATGTGGCATCCAACCCCGGACCAGCGACGGTGAAGGAACTGAGTACAGGTGCGCGTGGTGAAGCCATTTACAATGACGGAAAGGAACAAGACTTGAATTCCCGTTTGTCCCTCCTTCACGATAACAGAACTGTCATAACTGAAACCATAACAAGAACGGAAAACGCAAATCATCAGCGACAAGGACAGATGATCCAAGATTGATAAGCGTTCAAGACAAAATTGATCGCCGTCTAATCCAGATAGAAGAAATTCAGAATCAGCTGACAACTGATGTTTATGATATGCAAAAGGTAGGTCAAGGCGTTATCAGAAGAAACTATTGATCTGAAAGAAGAAATATATCTACTTCAAAACAAGTGTAAGTACTTCGAAAACCAGGTTCAGTGAAATATCTTTTTTTTTTCTTTTTTGGTATCCCTCTTGAAGCACCTGAAGACCAAGCAGACGTCAACAGATAGGAGTCCGGCCAGCCCCCAGCAGCACCCAGGGTATCCTTGTCGTCATACAACATTGGTGGCTTAGCAAGCAAACTATGCGATACCGACTGGGTAAACTACACTGATCAATTTGATTCCATTACATTAACAGAGACATTTGTGGATGAAAACTTCGACAGATCAAATATTTTCTCGGATTTTAAGAAATTAATGTATCCTGCGGTGAAATTGTCGCAGCAAGGTAGAAGATCAGGTGGCATTTTAGTGTCGAAAAGAAACTCTCTGAATAGATATGTGCATGAACTTAGAATGGACTCGGAAAGCATCATTGTGCCGAGTCTGTCGAAGACTCTCTTTGGTTGTACTAGGGGCGTTTTGTATTGAGCTACGTACGTACCTCCTACAGGCAGTCCCTTTTATGACCAATCCCAAAGTAACTGTCTTATTGATGAGATACACAGATGTTTATATGACCTGACAGATGAGATACACAGATGTTTACATGACCTGACAGATGAGTTCGACGACGTGCGTTTGATCTGTACCGGCGATTGTAACACACAGACTTTTAACTATCAAATAAATGTAGATCTCCTTCTGGACAACAACGAGGACAGTAATCCTTTTCACAGTAAGCCTTTGTGGCAGCAAAGCCGAAGATCAAGTGATACTCAAATTTGTAAATTTGGAAGAAAACTCCTTGACCTATGCATTTGCTATTGAATGTTAGTCATGAATGATTATGTGACAGGAGACGAAAAAGAAAAACTGACCTATATGTCTGAACATGGTCATAGTGTTGTGGATTGTTTCCTAACTAGTGTTGATTTTTCTCAGGTGGTTGACAGCGTAATAGTTGGTGACAGAATAGATTCTGACCATATTCCTGTAGACATGTATTGCCAATGCTGAACTAATAGTGATCAGCACCACACGAAGGCAAGAAAAAGAAATGAAAAACGGAAAAAAATTGTGTGGTAGGGTAACAAAGCAGATATTTTCAAAGATAACCTTTCATCACAGATATTTCGAGAGAGAATGAAGGATGCAGAAAGTCTTATAGATGTTGATCCAGATGAGTCTATTAGACTGTTCAATAGATCTCTATGGAAGCTGCTGACTGTATGTATGAAAAAAAAATCCGCAGATATTGAAACCAGAATAAGAGATCGGAATTCAAGACGGTTCGACAGTTGAAGAAAAAAGAGGCAAGGGGGTATTTGAGACGTTTTAATGGAATGAAAAGAAAATAAAAATATAAAGAATATGCATCAAAGCGAAAAGAATACAAGGCCCTAACTGAAACTAAGAACGAGACCACAAAAAGAGCTTCGGTAACGGCGCTGCTTAGTTTTGCAAATGATTAAAAAGAATTCTTGTAAGAAATTAAGGAGCACAAGAGAAGTGCAACAATCACTAATAAACATCAGTAATGATGAATGGGTCTCACACTTAGAAAAAGCGTTTAACGCAGACTTTACCGAAAATGTTGATCATACAGATTTGTTAAGGGAAAATCAAAATTACAATAGCATTCTTGATTGCGAAATAAGCGAGGCGGAGATAAGAAAAGCAATTAAACATTAAAATGTTAGAAAGCAGCAGGGCCGGATGGTGTGTTCTGGTAGAAATGTTAAAATCCGCTGAACCGTACATAATAAGAAATTCGAAATCTTATTTCAAATAGCATTTCCTTGATGGACTATTTCCTGATGAATGGACTAAAGCGATTATTGTACCGTTACACAAAAAGGAGACCCAAACAATTCCGATTACTACAGGGGGTTCATTGTTGAGGATTGTAAGTAAGGTGTTCACTAAAATCATAAATAACAGGCTGTACATATGGGCTTAGAAGAACTCTTTGTTAAATGATGCACAAGCAGGCTTTCGTAAGGGACGCTCGACAGTAGATAATATTTTTACGCTTCACGCTGATATTGAAACACATTTCTCAAGAACCAAAATATGTATGTTGCTTTCATCGATTTTCGAAAAGCATATGGACACCGTAAGCAGAGACAGTTTACTGTCTGTTCTTCAAAAAAACGGGCGTGAACGGGAGAATGCTGCGGATAATTCAAGCCATGTATAAATCTGTACAATCCTGTGTAATGAGCAGCAAGAATGGTCTCTCGGAGTTCTTTTCTTGTTTGCAAGGTCTGAAACAAGGCTGTATAACGAGTCCGACATTCCTCTCATGACTAATGAAGAAATAAGCTAATGAACTGACTGTTAAAAGTAGGCATGGCTTGTCTTTGAGTTCTTCAGATTGATTTTTTTGTGCTACTTTTCGCTGACGATCTTACCCTGCTATCAACAACAGTGATCGGACTACAAAATCAGCTGAACAATCATCAAGTATCTGTAAACAGACTAGGACTGACTGTTAATGTAGATAAGACAATAGTGTTCAGGAAGTTTGGGTTTTCAGGACCACGAGAAAAATGGATTTAGACGGTAATTAAGTTGAAGTTGTCAATTCATACAAATACATAGGGCTGACCTTTTCCACTCGTCACAGCTTCACAGCGGCAACGGAATATATTACAAGTAGAGCTAGGACAAGTACAACAGAAATTTTGAAAACTTTAAACAGAATAGATTGTAACTCAGAAGAAATATTTTTCAAACTTTTTGACTTCCAGTTTGTTCCAGTTTTGTTGTATGGAGCAGAGGTATGGGGCTTTTAAAGGTTTCAGTAGGTAGAGCGCGTTCATTCTTATGCGTGAAAACGTTTGCCACATGTTACTGATAAAACCCCAAATGATATGCTCTATGGTGGTTAAACAGATGTCCCCTATGGATTATTTCTGTTCCAAAATGTCTTAAATACCGGTTTCATTTATTAAAAACAACTAGATCATCTTTTTTCTAAGAAATTTTATGATATGCTTTTAAAGATGTATGAACGTGGAACTAACACTTGGGTCACAAAAAGTCAAACTGTTTTGTGTTCGAATTGGTTTTAGCAAGTGTGGTTCTTTGGTTGTGGACAACAGAAACTGTTCTTCTTAGAGCTTAAGGAAAGATTGTATGCTTCTTTTCGTTCCGATGGTATGACCACTTGGAAGCTAGTGGTAGATTCTCTGTGTACAAACAATATAAGACATATTTTGGAGAAGAGAGAAATATGCGGATGTCCTATGGATGAACACATATCGCAATGCACTTGTCCACTTTAGGCTGGGAGTATCACAGATTAATGTTTACAATTACCGTCCTTCAAAAAAGACGGGCGAACTGGAATTGTTCCTGTTGTAGTGACAAACTTGAAACAGAATTCACTTCGTTTTTAAATGCCCGCTCTACAAGGGTTATAGACAAAAGTATATGCAAAATATTGCCCATGGCGATTCTACTGGGACTAGCAGTGTAGCATGTTTAAAATTGTCCGAAGAAAACGTTCTTGATTTTTCTAGGGTTTTTGTTTGTTTGTTTGTTTGTTTGTTTGTTTTTTGTTGTTGTTTTTTTTATTAATTAAGCTCCGACTTCAAACTGTTAACACCAATGTGTACGCTAATTGCAGGTGCACGCCTCTGTGTGTGTGTGTGTGCGTGCGCGCGCGCGCTCGCATGCACGTGCGTGTGTGTGTGTGTGTGTGCATGTGTGCACGTGCGCGCGCAACGAATCCAGTAGTCAATGCTATCTCCCCCTATTGAAAGGGGCTATGGCCTATTCAATAACTTGTTCTCTCTCTCTCTCTCTCTCTCTCTCTCTCTCTCTCTCTCTCTCCAGTCCTGCAAGTGGCGCCAGGCGTCCTCTGAGGCAACGCAGGTGGAAGGCGTTCAGTCTGCGTTCTTGTCGAGGGTGCAGGCCCATGCTTTACTATTAATTAGCTCCGCTCCCCACGCCCACACCCCACACCCCAAAAAACGGGGGGGGGGGGGGGGGGGGGGGGGGGGGGGGGGAGGGAACAAAGAGAGAACAAAACAGACGAAACAGAAAATGAAAACTGTATCAAATGTGTACATGTGTGTGACTGTCTGTCACTGTGTGTGGGGGTGGGGGGGGGTTGGGGTGGGGGGGTGGGGGTGGGTGAAGGGGGGGGGGGGGGGGAGGGGGTGAAAGGGAGGAGGGCATCACGATACAGTTCACTGTGCTGTACTCATACTCAAACACTCACACCAACTAGCAAGTGCGCTATACTAACACAGACAGTGACACAGTGCACATATCTAGTTGACCGTCTCATTAACAAAAAATAATAAAAAACAATATTATAATGCCCTGCTCCCTCCCCCATCCCCCCCTCCCCACACACAGTGTGACAGACAGTCATACACATGTATACCCTTCATACAGTTTTCAATTTTCATCTTTTTCTTCTCTTTGTACTGCCACTCCATCTCCTCCCCCCCCCCCCCCCCCCCCCCACACACACACACACACACCATTTTTTTTTTTTTTTTTTTTGGGGGGGGGGGGGGGGAGAGTAAAGGTGTGTGGGCGGTGGGAGTGGAACTAATTAACAGTAGAAGTTAAAGTGACAGACACACCTTGAGCAATTTTGCTGTCACTAGTGTTAGGAAACATCTTGAATAGGGAACAAGACGTTCGATTGTTGACAGAGACAAATTTGCATCAGCCCTTAGCCTACACATCATGTACATATAATGATCATCATCTCGGCGTTTGCCACCTGCTGCTCCAGATGTCCCACAGACTTCGCCTCGGGCTTTTTCAGTGCTTGTACAATTGAAGGTGTTCGTTTCATCACTTCTGATAGTTTTTTTTATGCAATTTTGACGAAACATGCTTTATGCAGTCGTTGCGCCCTCCATGAGCGCAAGTGAAACCCGTTTCGCACAAAGTGCACCACACGAAAGTTGGACCTTTTTTGAGCTTGGGACAAAGCACTTCCAAATTACGTGGTATGCAGTCAGGAAAGTTCGCTCCTTCGTTCTGACAACCTTCTTGTTGACATCTAGCCCCTTCATCACTCTCATGAATGCGTCATTTCGCTGGTGGCGGCATTCTCTTAGTGAACGTCTGTATCAGTCGCTCACTATGAAAGATGGCCGAACAAGGCGTAGGCGAGTAGGCGCAACTGGAACTAGGGATAGTAACTCGCGGCTTCAAACAGGAATCAGTACATTTTATGTTTTGTAGGGGGATGGAGTGGCTGTACAAAGAAGAAAAAGATGGAAACTGAAAACTGTATAAAGGGTATACATGTGTGTGACAGTCACTCTTTTTGTGTGTGGAATGAAAGGGGAGGAGGGCATTATGATATTGTTATCATTATTTTTTTTTTCAACTAGATACGTGCCGTGTGTCACCGTCTGTGTTAGTGTAGTGCTCCGAGGCCTTTCGTCCTATTGAACAGACTCATCAGGAAGGCACGTCTGATTGTGTCTGTGCTCCTTCGGCACTAAATGGGATATACCACAGTCTATAATTCTGTGATGTTCTCTTCATCAAGGGCTCAACAATAGATTCCAGCAGCACCCCAGAGTAGCTGGCAAAGGTTAGAAAAGTAAAATGAAAAAAAGAGACGGCAGGATATATACATCGGGGGATATTGATTGTCCGCATTGCAGGCCTACTGTTCCACGTCCATGTTCTGGCATTTTCTCTCTCTGCCTGAAACCACACACACACACACACACACACACACACACACACACATATATATATATATATATATATATATATATATATATATATATATATATATATATATATATATATATCCCAAAAGAAAAAAGACACAAGGACAACAAGCTGTCATGGTTGTAAATGAAATTTTCGGCTTTATTTGCCTTTGTCAGCACATGACATCCTCCCTGAGTGCCAGCAGGTAAGGCAATATATATATATATATTGCCTTAACTAGGCTGACCCTGGAGAAAGGTCCAGTGATGTGAGGAAAGACCCACTGACCACAGGGAAAGTCCTGTTGACAGTGGGGGAAAGACTGCAACTTTGGATTCTCTCTTGAGGGCACATAAGACCGTATGGCGAAAGCTTGAGTCTGGTGTGGCACTGTCTTCATCTGTTCGTGGGCAGGAGTGGTTGGGTCTGTGGGATGTGCTCGACAGCTGGAGGGTGGTATTGTTTTTCGCCGGTGGGCTCTGCAGTCATGAAATACGGGATGGTACGCCCATGGGGGCTGCTACTTTAAGGCTGTTATGAGTTGCATCCTGTAGTGTGCTTTACCTCTGTTCAGGAGCAGTTATGTCCCTTGATATCTTAATGGAGTGTCCTGCGCGTGCCTGTGCCCATCGTCAACACAGCGCAGGCCTCCAAGGGTAGTACAGGACTGCTGTAAAGGCAGGTGAAGACAGTGCTTCTCTGGGTCCTCCCCAGCACCTTCGGGTGTTTCTTTTTCTTTCTTCATATGTGTGTGTGTGTGTGTGCGCGCGCGCGCGCGCGCGCGTGTGTGTGTAAAACGGTAGCTGCCAAGTAGGTTAATGACGTCTACTCTAGAACTGGAAATACAACTCAGTCTCGAATGCAATGTTGAATTAAATGGCAAAGCGTACAGTGATAAGATAATAGATTTCTTCCTGGGGGAGGGGGTGGTTTGGGGTGTAAAAATCTAAAATAAAGCCAGTCTTTCCATTGTAAATAGAGTTAACTTTCCTCGGTTTTGGGGGATTAACATCATCTGGCAATTTGTGAATGTCATTTGGGAAAAAAACGTCTAGCGTATAGATCAGAAACGATTGATAATGATGGGAATAGGCCCTAACTGAATTCGAACTTTGTGACATCATTTCTGCATGACAGATGCACGTTTCACACCCTTTTCTCTCTTTTTCTTTTTTGTTTGTTTTTTATTTTGATTTTTTTTTTCTCTCATTAAACTGCTAGACTACCTGATGGGCAAATTAGTGATGTTCCGAAAAAAAAAAAAAATAACCAGGAGAAGAGAACGCCCATAATGTTACCTTTTCTCAGTCTACAGGCCAAGTAAATAGATCTAGATCAACACTTAGTCCTGGGAGGAGCTCGCAGCAGACCGCAACAGTTGGAGAAGCACTCTCAAGAAACAGCTGCAGATTGGCGAAGAGAAACTGACAGCTGCTGCAGCAGAAAAGCCAGCCCGCAGAAAGGGGATGACAGCCAACAAACCAGTGTCAGCATATAGATGTGACCATTGTGACAGAGACTACCACTCTCGTATCGGTCTCTACAGCCACAGGTGACGCTGCTCAGGGCGAGCAGACAGCCCGCACAGATAGCTAAATCTTAGGTCGGAAATACTTTACCCATGATCAGCTATGACCGAAAGAGCCCTACTGCTATATGCCGAGTAAATAGATCTAGAGGGGCAGAAATTAGATTTTAAGCGCGCTGCGGGATACAGATCTGGATGTTGTCCGCATGCCAATCCCATTGTTTCATGCTCTGGCAGTTTTCTCTCTCTGCCTGAACTCTTAAGGCTGATAGCTATGACTGATGGAGTCGACTTGCGTTAGGCCTTCCCATCAGTCGCAAGTATTCTATGACAACAGGCGGGGTCACTCTCGCTGATAGCGAGCTTTTAACAGATTCCTCCCTTGCCAGTTCAGTTCCGGTTCAGTTCCTGTTTCATCAAGGAGGTGTCGCAGCGTGCGGACTAGTTCATCACATACGCTGCACCACATCTGCAAAGCTTTGAGACCACACTGCGCATGATTGAAAGAATGATGAAGATGAGAGAGAATTTAAGAAGAAGGGGGTCTCGCGGCTACGACTTGGCAGATGTCTGACCTACGCGTTTGTCCAACGCGCTGGTCAGCCCTTGAGTGCCTACCTAACTTTGTGCCATTATCATCATTGTATATGTGTGTGTGTGTGATCAGTACACGTGTGTGTGGGTGTGGGTATGAGGGCACGTGCCCATGAGTGTATATGTGCCAATGTATGCGGTGCACGAGCGCATGTGCGTTTGTGTATGATGTGTGTGTGTGTGTGTGTGTGTGTGTGTGTGTGTGTGTGTGTGTGTTGTCCTTCTCTCTGTCTGTCTGTCTGGTTCTCTCTCTCTCTCTCTCTCTCTCTCTCTCTCTCTCTCTCTCTCTCTCTCTCTCTCTCTCTCTCTCTCTCTTTCTTGCAGACTCCCGAACATCGTCTAGTGCTGCTGTGCAGGGTACATACAGACAAGGGGACTGGATG
Organism: Conus betulinus; assembly: GCA_016801955.1. Taxonomy (NCBI): domain Eukaryota; kingdom Metazoa; phylum Mollusca; class Gastropoda; order Neogastropoda; family Conidae; genus Conus; species Conus betulinus. Next base: position 40,905 of record JADBJO010005865.1, read on the forward strand.
GATCCACCCGATGCCAAACAGTGATAAGAAGCTGCGTCACTCTGACCAGACCACCAGATCACATCATATTCATGAGCACTGTAAGCTGGCGAGGAATGGACAGGCAAGGCATCACGACATATCTTGGTCACTGCGGTTCCAAGCAGAAGTGTCTGCGACAGCCGCAAGGTCACTCCTCCCCTTTGTTCACTTTCCCTGATGACTTTGTGAACGGAACAAGGGAGGAACATTATCATATCTCTGTGTCCTTTTTCTCTGGGCGTAAAGCTTCCACGTGCTCACGGTTTAGACTTCGCTATTCCTTCCACGCAGAAAATTTGAAACCTCAGCAGGTGCCACGAGTGGGCACCTGGAACTGTTCAGTGTCAGTGTGGCCTGACCTGTTCGAGCACTTTCCCTGTGACCTGTACCCTCAGTGTGCAGAGCATGAGGATGAAGGGTACCATTGTCCCTACACGTCTTACGCATGTGGACTGGGCAAGGTCCAGAAGATAACAACAGTTTGCATGCAACCTTTCTTCCACCAAACCTTTTTTTTTTTGTTTGTTTGTTTTTCGTTTAAATCATTCTAACGAATTACGATAGAATCCATTTGATATAACGTCGAATGTATAGAAAATGGGCGTTTTAAAAAAAAAAAAAAAAAAAAGACGTACCATCAGGGTGGGGTGGGGGTGGGGGGCTCTCTCTCTCTCTCTCTCTCTCTCTCTCTCTCTCTCTCTGATGTACTATGTGATGTTTATTACAATGATTATGTTTTGAAATTCTATACAGTACTTTTGATAGAATTATGATGCTTTGAATGTACCCCTGGCAAGAGTTCAGCTGGGAAAGACTGAGACAGCATAGTAGAGTTTCATCCACTTAATGGATGCATCTCTGAGACTGTTCCCCAAATTTTCTGACTGGATACCACAGTTGTCTGTATCTCTCAGACCTGGTTACACCAGGATACATTGTGGATGTAAGCGAGGAATTAAGTTTCAGACTAGAATGGAAATCGTAGCATCATCTTCCTGCTCCTCACCAATCAGCATGAACTCAAAGGGGTCTTTCATGCTCTGCTCTGATAGTGACCTCAGTGTCAAGGTCCTCTCTATGGTCAGTGCCCTTATTGAGGTTCTGTCAGGGTCGCAGACATCGGTATTTTTTCATGGGGACTGTCGTTGAAAATACATGACGGCAACCTCCAGATGGAGACCTCACCCACGCTAACTCCGCGACTAAGCGATTGTTGTATTGTCCGTAGGTGGGGGGCTTTGCAGGTGGGGTGTTCTGGGTGTAGGCTTCTGTTGGATCAGAACTGGCATCACCGAACACCATCCAAGCGACTCAACCAGCTGCGCAGGGCCTTCTCCATTAGGCTGCTCAAGACAACTTGACACCGACCTCTTCCTGTTGTGGGATAACCGGGACAAACCAGGCTGAGGTCGTGGGCGGGAAGACCCTGAATGAGCGGCGTGGGAGTGCAGTGCCCCTAAGATGAGCGGTGTGAGTGCAGTGCCCCTAAGATGAGTGGTGTGAGTGCAGTGCCCTAAGATGAGCGGCGGCATGAGAGTGAGAGTGCAGTGCCCCTAAGATGAGCGGCATGAGAGTGCAGTGCCCCTAAGATTAGCGGCGTGATTGCAATGCCCCTAAGATGAGCGGCATGAGAGTGCAGTGCCCCTAAGATGAGCGGCGAGAGTGCAGTGTCCCTAAGATGAACGGCGTGAGTGCAATGCCCCTAAGATGAGCGGCGTGAGTGCAATGCCCCTAAGATGAGCGTCGTGAGTGCAGTGCCCCTAAGATGAGCGGCGTGAGTGCAGTGCCCTAAGATGAGCGGCGTGAAAGTGCAGTGCCTCTAAGATGAGCGGCGTGAGTGCAGTGCCCCTAAAATGAGCGGCGAAAGTGCAGTGCCCCTAAGATAAGGGGCGTGAGTGCAGTGCCCCTAAGGTTAGCGGCGTGGGAGTGCAGTGCCTCTAAGATGAACGGCGTGAGAGTGCAGTGCCCCAAAGATGAGCGGCGTGAGTGCCGTGCCCCTAAGATGAGCAGCGAGAGTGCATTGCCCCAAAGATCTGCAGTGTGGGAGTGCAGTGCCCCTAAGATGAGCGGCGTGAGTGCCGTGCCCCTAAGATGAGCGGATGAGAGTGCAGTGCCCCTAAGATGAACGGCGTGAGAGTGCAGTGCCTCTAAGATGAACGGCGTGAGAGTGCAGTGCCCCAAAGATGAGCGGCGTGAGTGCAGTGCCCCTAAGATGAGCGGCGTGAGTGCAGTGCAGTGCCCCTAAAATGAACGGCGTGAGTGCAGTGCCCCTAAGATGAACGGCGTGAGTGCAGTGCCCCTAAGATGAACAGCGTGAGAGTGCAGTGCCCCTAAGATGAAAGGCGTGAGCGCAGTGCCCCTAAGATGAGCGGCGTGAGTGCAGTGTCCCTAAGATGAGCGGCGAGAGTGCAGTGCCCCTAAGATGAGCGGCGAGAGTGCAGTTCCCCTAAAATGAACGGCGAGAGCGCAGTGCCCCTAAGATGAGCGGCGTGAGTGCAGTGCCCCTAAGGTGAATAGTGTGAGTCCAATGCCCCTAAGATGAGCGGCGTGTTAGTGCAATGCCCCTAAGATGAGCGGCGTGAAAGTGCAGTGCCCCTAAGATGAACGGCGTGAGAGTGGAGAGTGCCCCTAAGATGAACGGCGTGAGAGTGCAGTGCCCCTAAGATGAATGGCGTGAGAGCAGTGCCCCTAAAATGAGCGGCGAGAGTGCAGTGCCCATAAGATGAGCGGCGTGAGAGTGCAGTGCCCCTAAGATGAGCGGCGTGAGTGCAGTGCCCCTAAGACGAGTGGCGAGAGTGCAGTGCCCCTAAAATGGGCGGCGAGAGTGCAGTGCCCCTAAGATGAGTGGCATGAGTGCAGTACCCCTAACATGAGCGGTGTGAGTGCAGTGCCCCTAATGTGTATGGCGTGAGTGCAATGCCCTAGTAAAGATGAGTGGCGTGTGAGTGCAATGCCCCTAACATGAGCGGCGTGTTACTGCAATGCCCCTAAGATGAGCGGCGTGAGAGTGCAGTGCCCCTTTGATGAGCGGCGTCAGAGTGCAGTGCCCCTAAGGTGAACGGCGTGAGAGTGCAGTGCCCCTAAGATCAGCGGCGTCAGAGTGCAGTGCCCCTAAGATGAGCAGCGAGAGTGCAGTGCCCCTAAGATGAGCAGCGTGAGTGCAGTGCCCTTAAGATGAGCGGCGAGAGTGCAGTGCCCCTAAGATGAGCGGCGAGAGTGCAGTGCCCCTATTATGAGCGGCGAGAGTGCAGTTCCCCTAAGATGAGTGGCGTGAGTGCAGTGCCTCAAAGATGATCGGCATAGGAGTGCAGTGCCCCTAAGATGAGCGGCGAGAGTGCAGTGCCCCTAAGATAAGCGGCGAGAGTGCAGAGCCCCTAAGATGGTCGGCGAGAGTGCAGTGCCCCTAAGATGAACGGCGTGAGTGCAGTGCCCCTAAGATGAGCGTCGTGAGTGCAGTGCCCCTTAGATGAGCGGCGTGAGTGCAGTGCCCCGAAGATGAGAGGCGAGAGTGCAGTGCCCCCTAAGATGAGCAGCGAGAGTGCAGTGCCCCTGAGATGAGCGATTTGTGAATGCAGTGCCCTAAGAGAGCGGCGGCGAGAGTGCAGTGCCCCTAAGATGAGCGGGCGAGAGTGCAGTGTCCCTAAGATGAGCGGCGAGAGAGTGCAGTGCCCTAAGATGAACGGCGTGAGTGCAGTGCCCCTGAGATGAACGGCTGAGAGTACAGTGCCCCTCAGACGAGCAGCGTGAGAGTGCAGTGCCCCTAAGATGAGCGGCATGAGTGCAGTGCCCCTAAGATGAACAGCGCGAGAGTGCAGTGCCCTAAGATGAGCAGTGTGTGAGTGCAGTGCCCCTAAGATGAGCGGCGTGAGAGTACAGTGCCCCTAAGATGAGCGGCGTGAGAATGCAGTGCCCCTAAGATGAGCGGCATGAGTGCAGTGCCCCTAAGGTGAACGGCGTGTGAGTGCAGTGCCCTAAGATGAGTAGTGTGTGAGTGCAATGCCCCTAAGATGAGTGGCGTGAGAGTGCAGTGCCCCTCAGACGAGCGGCGTGAGAGTGCAGTGCCCCTAAGATGAACGGCGTGAGAGTGCAGTGCCCCTAAGATGAGCAGCATGAGAATGTAGTGCCCCTAATATGAATGGCGTGGTTGCAATGCCCCTAAGATGAGCAGCGTGAGAGTGCAGTGTCCCTAAGATGAACGGCGTGAGAGTGCAGTGCCCCTAGAGATGAGCAGTGTGAGTGCAGTGCCCCTAAGATGAACGGCGTGAGTGCAGTGCCCCTAAGATGAGTGGCGTGAGTGCAGTGCCCCTAAGATGAACGGCGTGAGAGTGGAGTGCCCCTAAGATGAACGGCATGAGAGTGCATTGCCCGTAAGATGAGCGGCGTCAGTGTGCAGTGCCCCTAAGATGAACGGCGTGAGAGTGCAGTGCCCCTAAGATGAGCGGTGTGAGTGCAGTGCCCCTAAGATGAACGGCGTGAGTGCAGTGCCCCTAAGATGAGTGGCGTGAGTGCAGTGCCCCTAAGATGAACGGCGTGAGAGTGGAGTGCCCCTAAGATGAACGGCATGAGTGCAGTGCCCCTAAGATGGACGGCGTGAGAGTGCAGTACCCCTAAGATGAGCGGCATGAGAGTGCAGTGCCCCTAAGATGAGCGGCGGCGTGAGAGTGCAGTGACCCTAAGATGAGCAGCGTGAGTGCAGTGCCCCTAAGATGAACGGCGTGTGAGTGCAGTGCCTTTAAGATGAGCGGCTTGAGAGTGCAGTGCCCCTAAGATGAGCGGTGTGTGAGTGCAGTGCCCCTAAGATGAGCGGCGTGAGAGTGCAGTGCCCCTACGATGAACGGCGTGAGAGTGCAGTGCCCCTAAGATGAACGGCGTGAGAGTGCAGTGCCCCTAAATGAGCAGCGAGAGTGCAGTGCCCCTAAGATGAATGGTGTGAGTTATGTGCCCCTAAGATGAGCGGCGTGTGAGTGCAGTGCCCCTAAGATGAACGGCATGAGAGTGCAGTGCCCCTAAGATGAACGGCATGAGAGTGCAGCGCCCCTAAGATGAACGGCATGAGTGCAGTGCCCCTAGGGTAGCACAGAAAATGAGACAGAAAAGAAAAGAAAAAAGAAAGAAGAAAAAGGAAAAGAGGATAAAAAAAAAAAAAGCTTACGAAAGTACGTTGTAAGATTGACTGTCCGCAGAAACACTGATTTATTTACATGTCTGCCTACCGTGTAATAGTGAGAAGTGGGGTGGGTGGGCTGGAGGGGGGCTTTCTGTCTGAATGAAATCAATTTAAAACGAATTTTGAAAAAAAAAATCTACACCAGCTAGCATGGACCCACAAATTACAAGACAAAGCACGACGCGTTTTCGACCTGTTAGGTCTTCTTCAGGCAGGATAAAGCTACATCAGGGAAAACGAAAGCGAAGAAACGAGCAGTCACTTATCTTCCGCCCGCGGTCACATCTCTTTGACACTACCTTTTCTGAAGGAGTTCAGTTAACTCCGATCTACCCTTGCCTGAGCCCACACACACACATGCGCCGCAAGAACGCACGCACATACACACACCCTCACGTTGACGCATCTGCCCGTTCTTTCCTCCAACCGTTAACGCCTTTTGCAATTGTCATCCACAGCTGTCTGCTGGAGGGAGATGCTACGTCTACAGCCAAACGAGACGTTCTCGCACGGAAGCAGATAAACGGTGTCTGGAGCGTGGAGCTTCTCTGGCCAGTCTGGAGACTGCTCGGGAGATGAAGGCCTTCGTGGACGTCCTCCGACATGCCCCTGATGGCGTACGAGCCTGGGTCGGTATGACGGCCGCCAGATTCGGGAAGGACCAAACCCTCGTGAACGCTATGTAACGACCGCCAGTTCTGTTCAGCTTCAGCTTCACTGCCTGTGCCTGTGCTTTGAAAAGTGTTTATTGTTGAAGGCATAAAATATTTGATAGAGTTTGGGAAACTTTAGGGGAGCGTCTAAGTATCGATCATTTATTGAAATATTTAGTCGTTTATTTGTGTGTTTCGTTATTTAGTTTATTTATTCATTCATTTATTCATTCTTTCGATTGTTTATTCATTTACCTGGTAATTCATTCTTTCGTTCACTTATTTACTTTTTTTTTTAATTCTTCTATTTATCTATCATCTGTCTATTTATTTACCTATTTCTGATCTATTTCTTTTACATTTTTTGGTAATGTTATTTTCGTTTGAAAATTTCTCTCTCTGTCTGTCTGTCTCTCTCTCTCTCTCTCTCTCTCTCTCTCTCTCTCTCTCACACACACACACACACACACACACACACACACACACACACGCGCGCGCGCTCGCACGTACGCACACACGCAAGCACGCATGCACGTACACACACACACACACACACACACACACACACACACACACACACACACACACACATGCACACAACACACGCGCACGCAAGCACGAACGCAAGCATTCAGGCACACACACACACACACGCACGCACGTACGCACGCACGCACGCACGCACGCACGCACGCACGCACGCACGCACGCACGCACACACACACACACACACACACACACACACACACACAAATGGGATAGAAGGAGAGAGAAAGAGAGAAATGGCTTGAGTTGTCAAAGAAAGAAAAATGAGGTGAATTATTTGCATAGAACGTTTGTACATCTAGGTTCATTTAACACTATTATACATTAGCCGTGACTTAAATTGTGAGTTCCATAATGTAAGAACGCAGCAAATGGGATACTATAATTTTTTTTTTTTTTTCTGAAAACATGTCCATAGATTTTATAGGCTGCAACAGGTACATACGTTTATCCTCTGCATCAATGTCCTTTATTATTTTCAGAAAGATATGCACAGTTTGTTTCATCGTATAATGTACTCAAAGTTTTGTCGAACAATAAATAGATGCTGAACCTTCATCCATCTTCGATTTGCAATAATTTTATTACACAGAGCCTACACTCCCTGTTGCAGTCTATCACAAATCTTTCTTCCGGTTTACAGTGGACATTCGAAATTTTACCAAAACGATTGAACGTGGAAGATTGCCATAAATGGAACAGAATGATGATGTATCTGTCTCAGCAAAGCAAAACCTACATACACAAGTTTTATTTTCATGTTCATAACTTCATATCTGTATCTGATGTCGTGTTATTCGTTTTGACCCGAACTGTTTTAGTCTGACCTACTCATTAAAAAAAAAAAAATTATGAAACTAAAAACCCAATCACTTCCACGTCTATTAATGTTTCCCAGTGTATACCTGCGTTTGGTAACTATGCGTCATCTACAGTAATGATTATGCAGATGTTTAGATTGTTTTTCTTCTCCTTACTTGGAAAATAAATCCAAAATATTTTGTGCTGTCCGTATACATCGCAGTTTCGTTCGTCTTCTGTGACTTTTTTTCTTTCTCCTTTTATGGAAGATAAATCCAAGTTCGTTAGTGTTATTCATACATATTGCAGTCTCGATCTTCTACAGAACATTGTGACGCAAACAGCTCTACCGTGTAAGAGCTTCGCATTAAGATTGCATATCTGTTTAATTTCTGAATACTTAGGCATGATCCGTTCGATTTCAGGAATATGAATGGTTCTACTTTTGACTGAATGCTAACGAGCGGGAATGAGAAAGACGTTGACAAAGAATATGCAAAGAACCAGAGACGGGGGGAGGGGGGGGGGGGGACAGAAAAAGCGAGAGAGAGAGAGAGAGAGGGAGAGATAAAATGTATGAGAGAGAGAGAGAGAGAGAGAGAGAGAGAGAGAGAGAGAGAGAGAGAGAGAGAGCATTTCTTTTCCACTGCGATGATTTCAGGTACAAAAACACCTTACGCTGGGAGAGTGGTCTTGTGGTTTTCTTTCTGCCTAAACAGCATCACTGGAATGGAGCCTTTGAACAAGAATGCGTCTACTGGGGACTCTACCCGTGGCAGATTCTCTGGAGAGCAGTGTTACAGTTGGTTTTCGTTTGTATGTGAACTCCCTCCCCTTTCAGATCGCCAACACATCAGCGCGCCAGTCACGCTTCCTGTCCCGAGCCACACGAGTTCGTCAAGTGCCCATCTGGAAATCTGTCCCATGCAGCACCTGACTCACCAGCTACTGGCCTGTGATGTGAAAAGTCAGTGCAGGGGGCGTGGAGAACACTGAGACATGGTACAGGGCGACTTGCAGTATGCCCCAGGGGGTGACACAGCCGTACTTTTATTGTGACATATCTGAGGAGTTCGTGCCTTACAGTCTGGTGTGTGATTTTCGACAGGATTGTGTGGACAGACGGGACGAAGACTTCTGTGAGCATCCTGCGTGTACGACGCTCATGAGGGACTGTGGACAGGGACAGGTTGGTCCCTTTTTCTTCTGTCTGTCTGTCTGTCTGTCTGTCTTGATGCAAATTTATGTCTGGAGACATTATTGCGGTGTCTGCTATGCAAGGTATTGGCGTTTTGTTTTTTTTATTTGTTGGTTTTGTTCTTGCTTGTTTTGTTTTTCTTGGATGAAACGTTTTGAATATGTTGTTAAAAAGCTGTGGTTGCTTGTTTCCTGTCCAGTGTGTAGAAACCTGGAAATTTTGTGATGGATTCAGAGACTGCATGACAAACCACGACGAGTCAGACTTTTGTCACTGTAGATCCTTTTCCTCTTCTGAAATAAGTCCTCCAGCACTTGTCAACTTTGACAAACCTGGAGGGTTCACCGTGACGTCTATCAACAAAACACCACACAGTGCCCAGACACTCATTTCCGGTGTCACGATGATGGCTATTGTCTGCCTGTCTATGTCAGGTGTAATGACGTGATCGACTGTCCGGGTCATGAGGACGAAGCTGACTGTGACAATTATAAGACGTGCCCAGGTTTTTTTTCGATGTCGTGACAGACACAAAACACTGTGTGTGCACGTGGATCACCTGTGTGATGGTCACCAGCAGTGTCCACTGCAAGACGATGAACTGACATGTAACACCGCTTGTCCCAAGTCATGTGTGTGTTACGGTCTGGCCTTCACCTGTAACACCACTTTCCTCACCGGCTCTTTCCCACGGCTACGTTACCTTGAAGCCTCTGGTGGTGGGATGCATCTGAGTGACGTCACACGTAACACCATGCTGATCCACCTGGGTTTACGGGCGTGTGGACTAAGGAAGTTGACAGAAGTCGTTTTACCCAATCTTCACAGTTTGGATCTCAGCAAGAATGCTCTTCATTCTGTCAGCTTCAACCACTTTGCAGGGATGTATCGACTCCGAGCGCTAAATTTGGCAGGTAACCCTTTGTCTGCTGGTATTTCTTATGACCAAAACCAACGAGTATCTACATCCCTCGTGATCTTCAACGTGTCCTGTGTCCAAACACATTCTTGGAACATGAGCATGCTGTCAACTCTTATGCCCAAGCTACAAGTTTTGGATTTGTCATGGAATAGAATACAGGTTTTGAGGGAGCAGGCTTTGTTTCACGACATGCAGGTTTTGAATTTACAGGGGGGTTGTCCTATTACTGATTTCACTTCAGATTTCATGAAACACATGTCAGACCTTACGCATGTCTCTGCAGACAACTTTAAATTGTGCTGTTCTGTTGTGTTGCCGGACAATTTCCGAGGTGAATGTTTGGCCCCATCTGATGAAATCTCGTCATGTGATGACTTGCTGAAATCGATCGCTTACCGTTGTGCTCTTCTGGCGTTTGTTGTGTGTTCTGTTCTGGGGAAACGTTGGTGGTTTTGCCTATCGTGTCTACTTTCTCTCAGAAACGACCAACACTGGTTTTGTGATGTTTATTCTTCATCTGTGTGCTTCTGACTTTTTGATGGGCGTGTATTTAGCCTTCCTGGGCGTGGCAGACCAGATGTATTCTGGAAGCTACATTTGGAACGAAACTGCATGGAAAAAGAGTGCTGCTTGTAGCATTGCGGGGTTTTTGTCATTGCTATCATCTGAAGTATCAGCGTTTCTGATCTGTGTCATCACATTGGATCGATTCATTGTTCTCTGTTTTCCTTTCAGTCAGATCCGCTTTGGATTCAGATCAGCTCACACAGCCTGCGTCATCATTTGGGCACTGGGACTAACACTGGCACTGGTGCCTCTGCTTCCTGTGACCTCGCACTGGGAGTTTTTTTCCACCAGACAGGTATCTGTATTCCGCTGCCTGTCACCAGAGCTGACTTTCCTGGTCACATGTACTCGTTCAGCATCATGGTCGTCTTCAACCTAATCCTCTTCCTCGCCATTGGTGTGGGTCAGTTTTTCTTATTTACTTAACAGTGAGGCGTAATGCTATGCCCAATCATATAACAAAGATCCAAGACATTGGCAGCGAGAATGCTCACTCCAAGGAGGCAACTATCGCCATGCGTCTCCTATCCGTTGCGGTGTCCGATTTCCTGTGCTGGTTTCCTATCGGTCTGTGTGGGGTCCTGGCTGCCAGTGGTGTCGTCATTCCAGGGGAGGTCAACGTGGGGGGATGGCCATTTTTGTGTTGCCGCTCAATTCAGCGCTGAACCCGTTCGTCTATAACTTAAGCATCGTAATGGAGAAACGGCGCAAAGCGAAAGAACTGCGTGTTTTGACACTGGTACTTTCTCAGCATACGGGGGTGAAACTTGGGGGCTTATCAACATACTGTCAGAACTGGAACGATACGTCTGAAGACTTGTTCCATCCAACAATTATTGAATCGCAGATCTAAGTAGCACACCGTCTTGATCTGCAGTCACAGTAACTTATCGCGTGATCTCACGTAATAACCCCTATATATGCTGCTAATATTCTCAGACACGGGGTTACGTTGAGAACAGTTTTTAAACTGGCCTTTGTGGTCTGTTACATCACTGGCCAAAGTGTGCCACGGTGCTTTTTAAAAAAATAAATTAAAAAAATGACAAAATTCGAGTACCGGGAGAATTTAAAAAAACAAAACGAAACATCTTTCTTTACACGATTACTGTCTTAAACTTCACTCTTCTGAAAGCCCCCGCTCGTTCAGTCACGGTGTTTGTGGTAAAACAATAAATAGAAAAAAAGTTGCGACTGAGAACAACATTATGGGTGTGTGTGTGTGTGTGTGTGTGTGTGTGTTTCCGTTTGTCTGTCTGTCCACCTGTGTGTGTGTGTGTGTGTGTGTGTGTGTGTGTGTGTGTGTGTGTGTGTGTGTGTATGTGTGTGTGTGTGTGTGTGTGTGTGTGTGTGTGTGTGTGTGTGTGTGTGTGTGTGTGTGTGTGTGTGTGTGTGTGCGCGCGCGCGCACGCGCGCGCGCGCGCGAGGAGATAGTTGTAATGTCCATGTACCGAAAAGTAAATGTCATTATTTTCGACAGGGTGACAAGGCCACAGTCTCAAAACATGGCTACGTGACTTTTTTTTTTTTTTTTTTTTTTTTTTTTTTTTTTTTTTAGTGTTTTTTACCTGCTCCATTCTTTACTTTGTCCTCTGTCAGAGAGCGTCTTTTTTATTTTTATTTTATTTATTTATTTATTATTTTTGTTGTTATTAGTCATAATTCTCATGTTTCATGTTTACTTACCTGTGGTGTATCATCCCTGCTCGCCAGGATGTCTGAGCGCTCTTGAATTATGCATCTGAGTATCAAGCACAATCAACTGCACATGTATACCCACTATGCTCATGATGGCATCGTGTGTGTACTGTATAGTAACACTCAATACGAGAAAGGCCGATACAGCAATGCTTGTTTTTTTTGTTGTTGTTTTTTTTTCATAAGTGAGTTTGTGTGTAATAACTTTCATGCATATTTAAACTACATCAGTATTATAGACTGTAAGTTACACTACTTGAGAAAGGCCTTATCCAAGTAGATTTAATTTGCCATCACTCTCCCCGTGGAATGGAATCGTGTTGTTTAAAATGTCCTCGTCTTTAATTGAATGTCAACAAAGTACAGAGAGTTATATGGGGGGAAAATGTTAAATTCTGGCAGTAATCGATACCATTAATAACACTGGCATAATTGCGACAATTGGTAAGACATGTAAGAATATCTTCCTGTCGATACCCAAAGAGCCATATTTTCCCAAACTTACTTTGACACAGCTATGACATGATATGTTTGATCCTTGAGACTTTTCCCAGTTTATGTAGGTCATACAGCATACTGTAAGCTTTCTCAGAATATTTCTTTCCCCGCGTACGCACCCTGATACTTCTGCGGACGCTCCCTGTATAGACAAGCGAGGATTAATCCTATCTGCCCAACAAAGGGAATGGAGTTTTGTGTGTATGACCGTTTTTTTTTATCCCGCCATCAAGGCAGCCATACTCCAACTTCGGGGAAGGCGCATGTCATGTGTAACATGTCATTCATACCAACGGCCGAACTGGCTTTCTCTTCCGAAAGTTGGTGATGGGATTTTACGTGAGTGCAAGATGTTATGCGTGCGTTCACACACGAAACCTTGGTTTATAGTCTCATTCGAAGGACTGTATGGGAAATGGAGTCAGACCTTATGTTACCTCCAAGGGAAAAGTCCCCCTGTATCGAAATGGGCCGGCTGAGATTCGAACCCGTAATCCCAGGATCAACAAGTCCGGCGCTTTACAACTGAGCTATTCCAGCACCTGTCAGAATATAAAATATCTGACTGTTTCAGTACTCTAAACCAGTGTGTTACGCACTTCACTGCTGACGCAATATATTTAAGGACAACGTCTAAGCTCTTTTCAAATCATGTCATTTGGTGTTTTGAATTGGGATGTTAGGGATCTATTTGCATGCAAATGAGCGAAGACATCTTTTTCGTATTGTTTCTTTACCCATATTTGTTATGAATATAACAGAGAAGGTTAGTGCTCCTTGTGGATAAAAAAGAAAACCACTAAATTATTGAAAACTATGAGAGAACTATGTAGTTCTCTCATAGTTTTTCAATAATTTAGTGGTTTTCTTTTTGTTTCTTTTTTTTTTTTTTTTTTTTTTCTTTTTTTTTTGTTTGTTTTTGTTTTGTCTTTTTTATTTTATTTTGTTTTTTCTGGTTGTTGTTGTTGTTGTTGTTGTTTTATTTTCTCAGGGCAAATCTGTCAGTGAATTCAGTAGAAGAAAATATTAAACTCTTTGCGCCGTTTCTCCATTGAGGTAACAAGTCTCCAACCAGAGTGTATTATGATAGTTTTGAGGCCATCAGTTTCCGACTGGAATGTATTATGAAAGTTTTGAGGTAACACGTCTACAAATGGAGTGTATTATGATAGTTTTGAGGTAACAAGTCTCCGACTGGAATGTATTATGAAAGTTTTGAGGTAACACGCCTTCGAATGGATTTATTATGATAGTTTTGAGCTAACAAGTCTCTGACTGAAGTGTACTGTCCTAGTTTTGAGGTGACACGACTCCGACTGGAGTGTATTACGAGAGTTTTGAGGTAAAATTATCCAACTAGAGTGTATTATGATAGTTTTGAGTTAACAAGTCTCGGATTGGAGTGTATTATTATAGTTTTTCCGTAACAGGTCTCCGACTGGAACGTATTATGATAGTTTTGAGGTAACAAGTCTCCGAATGGATTGTATTATTATAGTTCTGAGGTAACAAGCCTCTAACTGGAATGTATTATGATAGCTTTGAGGTAACTAGTCTCTAACTGAGTGTGTTATGATAGTTCTGAGGTAAAAAAGGTCCGACTGGAGTGTATTATGATAGTTTCGAGGTAATAAGTCTGTGACTGGAGTGTATTGTCATAGTTTTGAGGTCCCCAGTCTCCGACTTGAGTGTATTATTAGTTTTGAGGGTAAAAAGTCTCCAACTGGAGTGTATTATGATAGTTTTGAGGTAACAAAGTCTCAGATTGGAGTGTATTATGATAGTTTTGACGTAACAGGACTCCAACTGGAGCGTATTACGAAATTTTGAGGGTAACAAGTGTCCGACTGTGTGTGTTACCATAGTTGTGAGGTAACAGGTCTCTCACAGGAGTGTATTATGATAGTTTTGAGGGTGACACATCTCCGACTCGAGTTTATTATGATAGTTTTGAGGTAAAAAGTCTCGACTAGAGTGTATTATGAGAGTTTTGCTGTAACAGGTCTCCGACTGGAGTGTATTATGATAGTTTTGACGTAACGAGTGTCCGACTGGAGTGTATTATGATAGTTATGAGGTAACAAGTCTCTGACTGTAGTGTATTATCATAGTTTTGAGGTAACAAGTCTCCGACTGTAGTGTATTATCATAGTTTTGTGGTAACAAGTCTCCGACTGTAGTGTATTATCATAGTTTTAAAGTAACGAGTCTCTGACTGGAATGTATTACAATAGTTTTGAGGTACCAAGTCTCCGACTAGAGGGTATTACGATAGTTTTGAGGTACCCAGTCTCCGACTGGAGTGTATTAATCTAGTTTTGAGGTAACACATCTCCGACTGAGTGAATTATGATAATTTTGATGTAACAAGTCTCTAACTGGAGTGTATACTAATAGTTTTGAGGTAACAAGTCTCTGGCTGGAATGTATTACGATGGCGTTGAGGTAACAAGTCTCCAACCAGAGTGTATTATGATAGTTTTGAGGTCATCAGTCTCCTACTGAAATGTATTATGATAGTTTTGAGGTAGCAAGGCTCTGACTGAAGTGTATTATCATAGTTTTGAGGTGACATATCTCCGACTGAGTGTGTTATCATAGTTATCATCTCTGACAGGAGTGTATTATGATACTTTTGATGTTACAATTCTTTGACTGGAGTGTATTATGACAGATTTGAGGTAACACGTCTCCAACTGGAGTGTATTATGATAGTTTTGAGGTCCCCAGTCTCCGACTAGAGTGTATTATGATAGTTTTGAGTTCCCAGTCTGCGACTGGAATGTATTATGAAAGTTTCGATGTAACACGTCTCCGACTCGAGTTTATTATGATAGCTTTGAGGTAACAAGTATCTGACTAGAGTGTATTATGATAGTTTGGAGTTAACAAGTCTCTGATTGGAGTGTATTATGATAGTTTTGCCGAAACAGGTCTCTAACTGGAGCGTATTATGATAGTTTTGAGGTAACAAGTCTCCGAATGGAGTGTATTATTATAGTTCTGAGGTAGCAAGCCTCTGACTGGAGTGTATTATGATAACTTTGAGGTAACTAGTCTCTAACTTGAGTGTGTTATGATAGTTTTGAGGTAACAAGTGTCCGACTAGAGTGTGTGTTATAATAGTTTTGAGGTAAAAGGTCTCTCACAGGAGTTATTATGATAGTTTTGAGGTAACACATCTCTGACTGGAGTGTATTATGATAGTTTTGAGGTAACAAGTCTCTGACAGGAGTGTATTATGATACTTTTGATGTAACAAGTCTCTGACTGGAGTGTATTATGATAGTTTTGAGGTAACAAGTCTCGGACTGGAGTGTATCACGATAGCGTTGAGGTAACAAGTCTCCAACCAGAGTGTATTATGATAGTTTTGAGGTCATCAGTCTCCGACGTGAATGTATTATGATAGTTTTGAGGTAACCACACATCTGCGAGTGGAGTGTATTATGATAGTTTTGAGGTAACACATCTCTGACTGGAGTGTATTATGATAGTTTTGAGGTAACAAGTCTCTGACAGGAGTGTATTATGATAGTTTTGAGGTAACAAGTCTCAGACTGGAGTGTATTACGATAGCGTTGAGGTAACAAGTCTCCAACCAGAGTGTATTATGATAGTTTTGAGGGTCATCAGTCTCCGACGTGAATGTATTATGATAGTTTTGAGGTAACACATCTGCGAATGGAGTGTATTATGATAGTTTTGAGGTAACAAGGCTCTGACTGAAGTGTATTATCATAGTTTTGAAATGACACGTCTCCGACCGGAGTTTATTATAATAGAGTTGAGGTAACAAGTCTCTGACTTGAGTTTATTATGATAGTTTTGACTTAAGAAGTGTCCGACTGGAGTGTATGATGATAGTTTTGAGGTAACAAGGCTCTGACTGAAGTGTATTATCATAGTTTTGAGGGTGACACGTCTCCGAGTGAGTGTGTTATCAGTTTTGAGGTAACAGGTCTCTCACAGGAGTGTATTTTGATAGATTTTGGTAACATATCTCTGACAGGAGTGTATTATGATACTGTTGATGTTACAAGTCTTTGACTGGAGTTTATTATGATAGTTTTTGAGGTAACGACTCTCTGACTGGAGTGTATTACAATAGTGTTGAGGTAACAAGTCTCCGACTAGAGTGTATTATGATAGTTTTGAGGTCCCAGTCTCCAAATGGAATGTATTATGAAAGTTTTGAGGTAACACGTCTGTGAGTGGAGTGTATTATGATAGTTTTGAGGTAACAAGTCTCTGACTGGAATATATTATGAAAGTTTTGAGGTAACACGCCTTCGAATGGATTGTATTATGATAGTTTTGAGCTAACAAGTCTCTGACTGTAGTGTATTGTCCTAGTTTGGAGGTGACATGTCTCGGACTGGAGTGTATTATGATAGTTTTGAGGTAACAGGTCTCTGACTGGGTGTGTTATCATAGTTTTGAGGTAACAGGTCTCTCACAGGAGTGTGTATTATGATAGTTTTGAGGTAACAAGTCTTCGCCTACAGTGCATTACAATAGTTTTTTAGATACTCAGTCTCCGACTAGAGTGTATTATGATAGTTTTGAGGTACCCAGTCTCTGACTGGAGTGTATTATCCTAGTTTTGAGGTAACACATCTCCGACTGGAGTGTATTATGATAGTTTTTGAGGTAACACGTCTTTGACAGGAGTGTATAGTGATAGTTTTGAGGTAACAAGTCTCCGACTGGAGTGTATTACGATAGCGTTGAGGTAACAAGTCTCCAACCAGAGTGTATTATGATAGTTTTGAGGTCATCAGTCTCCGACTGGAGTGTATGATGATAGTTTTGAGGGAACACATCTCCCAATGGAGTGCATTATGATAGTTTTGAGGTAACAAGGCTCTGACTGAAGTGTATTATCATAGTTTTGAGGTGACACGCCTCCGACTGAGTGTGTTATGATAGTTTTGAGGTAACAGGTCTCTCACAGGAGTGTATTATGATAGATTTTGGTGACACGTCTCTGACAGGAATGTGTTATGATACTGTTGATGTTATAAGTCTTTGACTGGAGTGTATTACGATAGTTTTGGGGTAAGAAGTCTCCGACTAGAGTGTATTACAATAGTTTTGAGGTAACAAGTATCCAGCTGGAGTGTATTACGATAGGAGAGTATTATGATAGTTTTGTCATAACAGGTCTCCGACTGGAGCGTATTATGATAGTTTTGAGGTAACAAATCTCCAAAAGGAGTGTATTATTATAGTTCTGAGGTAACAAGCCTCTGACTGAAGTGTGTATTATGATAGCTTTGAGGTAACTAGTCTCTAAGTTGATTGTGTTATGATAGTTTTGAGGTAACAGGTGTCCAACTGGAGTGTATTACGATAGTTTTGAGGTAACAAGTCTTCGACTGGAGTGTATTATCATAGTTTTTGAGGTACCCAATCTCCAATTAGAGTGTAGTATGCTACTTGTGAGGTAAAATGTCTCCAACTGGAGTGTTTTATCATAGTTTTTAGGTAGCACATATCCGACTGAGTAAATTATGATAGTTTTGAGGTAACACGTCTCTGACAGGAGTGTATTATGATACTTTTGATGTAACAAGTCTCTGACTGGAGTGTATTATGATAGTTTTGAGTTAACAAGTCTGCGACTGGAGTAGATTATCATAGTTTTGAGATGACACGTCTTCGACTCGAGTGTATTATCATACTTTTGAGATAACATGTCTCCGACTGAAATGTATTACGATAGCTTTGAGGTAACAAGTCTCCGACTAGAGTGTATTACGATAGTTTTTGAGGTAACAAGTCTCTTACTAGAGTGTATTACGTTAGTTTTGAGTTAACAAGTATCTGACTGCAATGTATTATGATAGTGTTCAGGTAACACGTCTGTGAATGGAGTGTATTATGATAGTTTTGAGGTAACAGGACTCCAACTGGAACGTTTTACGATAGTTCTGAGGTACAAATTCTCCAAATAGAGTGTATTACGATAGTTTCGAGGTAACACGTATATGACTAGAGTGTATTATAATATTTTGAGGTCACCAGTCTCCGACTGAAGTGTATTATCATAGTTTTGAAGTGACACGTCTCCGACTGAGTGTGTTATGATGACACCAGTCTCCGACTGAAGTGTATTATCATAGTTTTGAAGTGACACGTCTCCAACTGAGTGTGTTATGATAGTTTTGAGGTAACAAGTGTCTCACAGCAGTGTATTATGATACTTTTGATGTAACAAATCTCTGACTGGAGTGTATTGTGATAGTGTTCAGGTAACAAGTCTCTGACTGGAGTGTATTATCATAGTTTTGAGGTAACAAGTCTCAGATTGGAGTGTATTATGATAGTTTTGTGGTAACAGGACTCCAACTGGAGCGTATTACGATAGGTCTGAGGTACAAATTCTCCGAATAGAGTGTATTACGATAGTTTTGAGGTAACACGTATCTGACTAGAGTGTCTTATGATAGTTTTGAGGTCACCAGTCTCCAACTGAAGTGTATTATCATAGTTTTGAAGTGACACGTCTCCGACTGAGTGTGTTATCATAGTTTTTGAGGTAACAAGTCTCTGACATGAGTGTATTGTGATACTTTTGATGCAACAAGTCTCTGACTGGAGTTTATTATGATACTTTTGGGGCAACACGTCTCCGACTGTGTGTGTTATCATAGTTTTGAGGTAACAGGTCTCTCACAGGAGTGTAGTATGATAGTTTTTGGGGTAACACGTTTCTGACTGGAGCATATTATGATAGTTTTTGACGTAACAGGTCTGCGACTAGAGTGTATTATCATAGTTTTGAGGTAACAAGTCCCTGATTGGAGTGTATTATCATAGTTTTGAGGTGACACGTCTCCGACCCGAGTTTATTATCATAGTTTTGAGTTTAAAAGTCTCCGACTGGAGTGTATTATCATAGTTTTGAGGTAATACATCTCTGACAGAGTGAATTATGATAGTTTTGAGGTAACACGTCTCTGACAGGAATGTATAATGATACTTTGGATGTAACAAGTCTCTGACTGGAGTGTATTACGATAGTTTTGAGGTAACAAGTCTCTGACTGGAGTGTATTACGATAGTTTTGAGGTAACAAGTCTCTGACTGGAGTGTATTATGATAGTTTTTTGAGGTAACACGTCTCTGACAGGAATGTATTGTGATACTTTTGATGTAACAAGTCTCTGACTGGAGTGTATATGATAGTTTTGAGGTAACAAGTCTCTGACTGGAGTGTATTACGATAGTTTTGAGGTAACAAGTCTCTGATTAGAGTGTATTATTATAGTTTTGAGTTCACCAGTTTCTGACGGGAATGTATTATGATAGTTTTGAGTTAACACGTATGGAGTGTCTTATGATAGTTTTGAGGTAACAGTCAGAGACTGAAGTGTATTATCATAGTTTTCAGGTAACACGTCTCTCACAGCAGTGTATTAAGATACTTTTGATGTAACAAATCTCTGACTGGAGTGTAATGTGATAGTGTTCAGGTAACAAGTCTCCGACTGGAGTGTATTATAATAGTTTTGAGGTAACAAGTCTCTGACTGGAGTGTGTTACGGTAGTTCTGAGGTAACAAGTCTCCGTACTAGAGTGTATTATGATAGTTTTGAGGTAACAAGTATCCAACCAGAGTGTATTATGATAGTTTTGAGGCCACCAGTCTCTGTCTGCAATGTATTATGATAGTTTCGAGGTAACACGTCTGTGAATGGAGTGTATTATTGTAGTTTTGAGGTAGCAAGTCTCCGACTGAAGTGTATTATCATAGTTTTGATGTGACACGTCTCCGACTGAGTGTGTTATTATAGTTTTGAGGTAAGAGGTCTCTCACAGGAGTGTATTATGATAGTTTTTGGGGTAACACGTCTCTGACTGGAGTGTATTGTCATAGTTCTCAGGTGACACATCTCTTACTGAGTGAATTATGATGGTTTTGAGGTAACCAGTGTCCGACTGGAGTGTATTATGATATGTTTCAGGTAACAAGTCTCAGATTGTAGTGTATTATGACTGTTTTGACGTAACAGGACTCCGACTGGAGTGTATTATAATAGTTTTGAGGTAACAAGTCTCCGACTGGAGTGTATTATAATAGTTTTGAGGTAACAAGTCTCCAACTGGAGTGTATTATCATAGTTTTGAGGTAATAAGTCTCCGACTGGAGTGTATTATCATAGTTTTGAGGTAACACATCTCTGACTGAGTGAATTATGATAGTTTTGAGGTAACACGTCTCTGACAGGAGTTTATTATGATACTTTTGATGTAACAAGTCTCTGACTGGAGTGTATTGTGATATTTTTGAGGTAACAAGTCTTCGACTGAAGTGTATTATGATAGTTTTGAGGTCAGCAGTCTCCGACTGCAATGTATTATGATGGTTTTTGAGGTAACACGTATGCGAATGGAGTGTATTGTGATAGTTTTGAGGTAACAAGTCTCTGACTGAAGTGTATTATGACAGTTTTGAGGTGACAAGTCTCTGACTGAAGTGTATTATCATAGTTTTGAGGTAACTGGTCTCTCACAAGAGTGTATTATGATAGTTTTGAGGTAATACGTCTTTGACTGGAGTGTATTATTATAGTTTTGAGGTAATACCTATCTGACTGAGTGAATTATGATAGTTTTAACGTAACAGGACTCTGACCTTTTACCTTAAAACTATCATAATACACTCCAATCGGAGACTTGTTACATCAAAAGTGTCATAATGCACTCCAGTTGGACACTTGTGACGTCATAACTATCATAATACACTCCAGTCTGAGGCTTGTTACCTCAAAACTATCATAATACACTCTAGTCAGAGATTATTTAAACCTCAAAACTACCATAACACTCCAGTCGGAGATTTTGTTATCTCAAAACTATCATAATACAATACCTCAAGGCTATCATAATACACTCCAGTCGGAAACTTGTTACCTCAAGACTATCATAATACACTCCAGTCGGAGACTTGTTACCTCAAGACTATCATAATACACACCAGTCAGAGACTTGTTACGTTAAAACTATCACAATACACTCTAGTCGGTGACTTGTTACTTAAAAACTGTGATAATATAATCCACATGGAGACTTGTTACATGAAAACCATCATAATACACTCCAGTGGAGACTAATTACCTCAAAACTATCATAATACACACCAGTCAGAGACATGTTACGATAAAACCATCACAATACACTCCAGTTGGAGACTTGTCACGTCAAAACTATCACATTTCACTCTTGTCGGAGACTTGTTACCTAAAAACTATCATAATACACTCCAGTCTGAGACTTGTCACGTCAAAACTATCACATTTCACTCTTGTCGGAGACTTGTTACCTAAAAACTATCATAATACACTCCAGTCTGAGACTTGTCACGTCAAAATTATCACATTTCACTCTTGTCGGAGACTTGTTACCTAAAAAACTATCATAATACACTCCAGTCTGAGACTTGTTACGGGAAAACTATTACAATACACCCCAGTCGGAAAGTTGTTTCGTTAAAACTATCATAATACACTCCAGTCAGAGACTTGTTACCTCAAAACTATCATAATACCCGCCAGTCAGAGGTTTCTTACCTAAAACTATCATAATACACTCCAGTTGGAGAGTTGTTACATCAAAACTATCATAGCACACTCTAGTCGGAGACTTGTTACGTCAAAACTATCATAATATAATCAGTGAGAGACTTGTTACGTGAAAACTATCATAATACACTCCAGTCGGAGACTTATTATCAAAAACTATCAGAATACACTCCAGTCGGAGATTTTGTTACGTCAAAACTATTATAATACACTTCAGTGTGAGAGTTGTTACGTCAAAACTATCATATACACTCCAGTCGGAGACTTGTTACCTCAAAAAATATCATATGCACTCCAGTCAGAGACTTGTTACCTCAAAACTATCATAATACACTCCAGTCGGAGACTTGTTACTTCAAAACTATCATAATACACTCCAGTCGGAGACTTGTTACGTAAAAACTGTCATAGGAACTCAAGTCGGAGACTTGTTGCGCTAAAACTGTCATAATACACTCCAGCCAGAGATTACGTCAGCTCAAAGCTATGATACTACACTCCAGTCGGAGACTTGTTACCTCATAACTATGATAATACACTCCAGTCAGAGACTTTTTTACCACAAACTATCATAATACAGTCTAGTCTGAGACTTGTTACCTCAAAACTATCATAATACACTCTAATTGGAGGCGTGGTACCTCAAAATTATCATACACACTCCAATCAGAGAGCCGTGTTACCTCAAAACTATGATAATTCACTCCAGTTGGAGACTTGTTACCTCAAAACTATCATAATACAGTCTAGTCAGACACTTGTTTCATCAAAACTATGAAAATACACTTCAGTTGGAGACTTGTTTACCTCAAAACTAGCATAATACATTCCACGCGGAGACTTGTTACCTCAAAACTATCATAATACACTCCTGTCAGAGACGTGTTACCTCAAAATTATGATAATACACTCCAGTCGGAGACCTGTTACTTCAGAACTATCATAATACACTCCAGTCGGAGACTTGTTACTTCAAAACTATCAGCATATATTCCAATCAGAGACCTGTTACGTCACAACTATCATAATACGCTCCAGTCAGACATTTTTGTACCTCAAAACTATGAAATTACGCTCCAGTCAGAGGCTTTGGTACCTCAAAACTATCGTAATACACTCCAGTCGGAGACTTGTCACGTTAGAACTATGATATGCACTCCAGTTGGAGACTTGTGGAGTCAAAACTATCATATGCACTCAAGTCACAGACTTGTGGAGTCAAAACTGTCATAATACACTCCAGTCAGAGACTTGTTCCCTCAAAAACTATCATAATACACTCCAGTCGGAAACTTGTTACCTCAAGGCTATCATAATACACTCCAGTCAGAGACTTGTTACGTTAAAACTATCACAATACACTCTAGTCGGTGACTTGTTACTTAAAAACTGTGATAATACAATCCACATGGAGACTTGTTACGTGAAAACTATCATAATACACTCCAATCGTAGACTTGTTACGTCAAAAATCATAATACACGCCAGTCGGAGACTTGTTACATCAAAGCTATCATAAAACGCCCCAGGCGGAGATTTGTAACCGGAAAAATATCATAATACACTCCAGTTGGAGATTTGTTTCCTAAAACGATCATAATGTACACCAGACGGAGATTTTTTTAACGTGAAAACCATCATAATACACTCCAGTGGAGACTTCTTACCTCAAAACTATCATAATATACACACTAGTCGGAGACTAGTCACGTCAAAAAACTATCACATTTCACTCTTGTCGGAGACATGTTACGACAAAACCATCACAATACACTCCAGTCGTAGACTTGTCACGTCAAAACTATCACATTTCACTCTTGTCGGAGACTTGTTACCTAAAAACTATCATAATACACTCCAGTCTGAGACTTGTTATGGGAAAACTATTACAATACACCCCAGTCGGAAAGTTGTTTCGTTAAAACTATCATAATACACTCCAGTCGGAGAGACTTGTTACGGGAAAACTATTACAATACACCCCAGTCGGAAAGTTGTTTCGTTAAAACTATCATAATACACTCCAGTCTGAGACTTGTTACGGGAAAACTATTACGATACACCCCAGTCGGAAAGTTGTTTCGTTAAAACTATCATAATACACTCCAGTCTGACACTTGTTACGGGAAAACTATTACAATACACCCCAGTCGGAAAGTTGTTCCGTTTAAAACTATCATAATACACTCCAGTCTGAGACTTGTTACGGGAAACTATTACAATACACTCCAGTCGGAGACTTGTTACCTCAAAACTATCATAATACACTCAAGTTGGAGACTTGTTACGTCAAAACTATCATAGCACACTCTAGCCGGAGACTTGTTACGCCAAAACTATCATAATATCATCAGTGAGAGACTTGTTACGTGAAAACTATCATAATACACTCCAGTCGGAGACTTATTATCAAAAACTATCAGAATACACTCCAG
>JADBJO010005865.1:70000-72500 GCA_016801955.1 Conus betulinus
GGGAGAAAGGCGGCAGAGCAAGGGTAATAACACGCCATCGGAAACAGATTTTTAAAACGGAAATTTAAGATAAACCCGCCACGTAGCAACAGTTAAGTTTCCATCTGCAGTCACCTCACTTTTAAAGTAGACTGGAAACAAAGAAAAGAAAATGGATTTGGCAGAGAGAGAGAGAGAGAGAGAGAGAGAGAGAGAGAGAGAGAGAGAGAGAGAGAGACTATCACCAACAATACGACAACTACAACAAGAACCATGCCTTAAGAGGTGTCCGTTCGCAATCCATCACAAATTAATCCTTGGAAGATCCACCTTTTAAAGAAATAGCCCGCCGAGGATGTGCTAATTCTTAAAAAAACCGCACAAAAACATGAAGTCTTCATGGATGTCCGTCTTGGTCGACGAAGACGTCAGTGACTCCGCATGTGTAAGCGCAAAGCCAAAGCTGGACACACAGATACGTCCACACTCTGGGCATGCGACAGCTGTCATTGGGTCAGGTCTCCTCTCTTTGCGGGCTTGGCGCTTCTGGGACCAATTCCTGCAAACGCTTCTTTTCAAAGCTACTCCTTTGTGGACAGCAAGTCGTGGCACTGCGGGCCTGTGGCAAGTGTTTCCCAGCCATGAAGCGGGATGCCACAGGGCTGCCAGTGATACTTTCAGGCAGTCTTTGAAGCGTTTGAGTGGCTGCCCAGTGTTCCTTGTTCCAGCTGCCAGCTCAGAGAGAGAAGACCAGTTTTGGAAGTCGCGTGTCGTCCATTCGTACCACATGCCCAACCCACCTCAACTGCACTTTCATGATCAGCGCCTCGATACCAGGCATCTTTGCTCTGCGAAGTACTTCTTGTGTTGGAAATCCTGTCCTCCTAGGAAAGATGCCATGATCTTACGCAGGCAGCGGAGGTGGAGCTGATCCAGAGTCTTCAGTTGTTTCATGTACAGTGTCAAGGTCTCACAGCCGTAGAGCAGCGAGGTGACAACGACTGCTCTGTAGACCGCCAGCTTGGTACTTAGAGTGATGATGCCACGCTCTCCCCACACTCTGTTCCAAAGCCTGCCGAAAGAAGCTCTTGCTTTTGCCAGTCTGTTCGACACTTCTTTATCCAAGCGACACGATGAAGACAAGCAGCTCCCCAAGTAGGTGAAGCTGTCAACATTGTTCAGGGTCGTGTCCTCGATCGCCATCTTTGGTTCTGGAGGAGAGAGGCCGGGTGCTGGTTGGAGCATCACTTCTGTCTTCCGCAAACTGATCGTCGAGCCAAAGTCCTTTGCTGCTGCAGACAGGCAACTGGCAAGCTCTTGCAGGTCTGGTGCGTTGAGAACCAAATATGAAGTATACAAGTTTTAACAGTAGGGAAATATTAGTAATATGCTCCCGCCTCACGCTTTGCAAACAAACTCAAATCTGTAGAGATACCCTTTCTCTTTCTTAACGTTACAAAATCAAATCTCTCTAAATCTCTACACACACACACACACACACACACACACACACACACACACACACACACACAAAAGAAATCATGAAATAATGCTACAGTCTGACTATCATTCTGAGCCCAGTCGTTGACGGTTTTGTTTTCTAAATTTTGCGAGCGAATAGGTAGGCGAGGAGGTAGCCATTTTTGAACTGCGGAGGGTCCTGCGCCAACACGTCTTGCTCCAGACGACTGTACATCTCGTCCACCAGAGTCTCTTTCTCGCTCTCGCTGCGCGTGTCGGCCAGGCCCCGGATGAAGGCGCTGTTACTCCAGCACCTGTTGGAGTTGACGACGATGCTGGCCCACATGGCACGCTCGTCGATGCCGTCTGTTGAGAATATTGACACGACACAAAATGAAAGGCATCCGGTGTAACAGCCCATTCTTACTCCCTCCCCCCTTCTGGAACTTACCCCGGGGTAAATATGGGCTAGCCTGCTTTTACCCCCGGGGGTCATTCCAGGACTAGCTGGACCCCCCCCCCCCCCCCCCCCCCCCTAGTTGGAACTGACCCCCCCCCCCCCCCCCAGTCATTACATTGTACAAGGTACACAGGCACTCAGGACACACTAATTAGCTGTAAAAATAGTTAAAATCTTTTATATACATTAAAGTGACCAATGGTCAGTGACACTGACCACTGGTTGTCTGCATTGCACAAGAGACACTGATCAACTGTAAAATAGTCGAAATATTTGATTTACGTCATAGTGACCAGTGGTCAGTGGCACTGACCACCAGTCTGCATTGTACAAGGTACACAGGTACTCGGGAGGCTATAATTAGCTGTGAAACAGTTAAAATCTCCGATTTTACGTCATAATGACCGGTAGTCAGTGGCACTGACCACAAGTAATATACATTTTACAAGGTACACAAGCACTCGGGAAACACTAATTAGCTGTTAAATAGTTAAAATCTCCGATTTACGTCTTAATGACCAGTGGTCAGTGGTACTGACCAATAGTCATCTGCATTGTACAAGCTAAGGTACACAGGTACTCAATAGACTCTAAATAGCT
>JADBJO010005865.1:80000-85000 GCA_016801955.1 Conus betulinus
GTTGTGCTGTCTTGTATGCTGTATCCTTGTTTCTTTCTGACCCGTTCCTCATTGTATACGTGTGTCGTGTTTGAAGAGATGTGGATTGGGTGCGTGATGTACTGGCTCTTTGAACGATTCAGATCTTATTGTGAGAAGCCAGAGAATATGTAGTATCTGGACGATGTTGAATTCAGAATTTGAAGTGTTGAATTATAAGAAAACTGTACATGAATGCAAGAAATTGTGAAGCGCTAAGAGTGCATGTGTAATTATTGTACTTTTATATGGGAAATAGTGAATGATGTCGATGTACCACCTGTAACACGTATTAGGAGGGATTGTTACCTGTGTGTGTCTGCAGGTGGGGTTTGTTTTTGATCTTCTATGTCCTTGTTCCTGACGGATCTTTCTCCTTTGTACGTCAACCTGTTCCCGGCCGTCTCGGAGGAGCGTCCGGAGCTTTGCAAGACCTGTGCAGCACATGTTGTGTTTCACCTTGCAAGTGATTTGCTGTGACACGCGAGCCTGGCAGCTGGACCGTGAGAGAGTCAGCACTACACTTTAAAAGACTATCGAAAGTGACTCTGTAGTACAAGGGAAAGGTCTGAATCCGTCAGAAAACACTCTACAAACTTAACCTATAGTCTGTGATTTGCAATCCTTCATCATTATTATTCTTTTGTTCCATTAATCGGTATTAATAAATTGTTGGATGTGTTTAACTCTTTAGTTTGTGAATGGACTGAAAGAGAGGTACGGCGGGACATAAAAAAAAGAAAGAGAACTTTAACATCTGTGTCAGGCGACCTTTCAACGCCTTCTTTCTTGCGCTGAACACAGAAGCGATCAAAGCTAAGTGCATTTTCGTTATTTGTTTCATGTTTGTTGCACCTGAAGAAGACCTAAGAGGTCGAAACGCGTTGTGGTTTGTCTTATGACTCGTTTGTCCACGTTTCTCTGGGCGGTTCGCTGACATTTATTTAAGATTTGTTTAGATTTCCGCCTGCAGTCGTTTCACTTTGCAACTAAAAACAAACTAAACATGCAGATAAAAGAAAAAAAAACTTGCTCCCTGGCAGTTGTTGTTGTTGTTGTTGTTGTTGTTGTTGCTGTTGTTCTTGTTGTTGCTGTTGTTGATTTTTAGCATTACTTGCTTCTGCTGTTCAAGAAGTTAACAGTCTTGCATGCTGATTCTATGTCCTTTGCTGTGCAGGTGTTCCTCGATGTCTTCTCAATGTTGCTAGGTCCTGCTGTCTTTGCATTCTTTCTGTCCTGACCGATTCTCTTCTTTCTAGCCCGTATTTCTCCTTTCCTTTTTCAGTGTGTGTGTGTGTGTGTGTCTGTGTGTGTGTGTGTGTGTGTGTGTGTGTGTGTGAGAGAGAGAGAGAGAGAGAGAGAGAGAGAGAGAGAGAGAAACAGACAGCCAGACAGAGACAAAGAGACAGAGAGAGGGACAGAGAGCATTATTTCTTTCTTAGACATCGTTTAAGACGCGAAAAAGTGAAACACTTCTACAAAACCTTAAAAAAAAAAAAAAAAAAAAAAAAAAAAAAAATTAATCCTCCAGACGAAAGTGACAAACAGATTCAAAGACTGTGTTTTGTTCGTCCCTTTTGTCGAGCGGTTTCATTGTAATCTTTATTTTAAAAAAAAAAAAAATGTTCCAATATCGACCTGCAGTCATCTCACTTTGAAACCATCTTTTACAAAACGTCAGAATGCACGAGCCTTTTCTGTGCACGTTCAGTTCAATACACAAAAAAATCCCGACATCTGCAGTCCCACCCGCATACCCGACTTCAGCTCCGCAGCTCGTTGCAGCAGGAAGGTGTCCCAGTCTCTGGCACCCTGGGCTGCCACCAGCCTCTTCTCTGCTTCGTTAGCGTCCGGGAAACGGTGGAGAGAGTTCTGGAAGGTGGTGACGCTGACGGCAACAAATCGGAGTGGAAACAGAACATTACTGGGGATGAGTGGAAGAGAGAACTGCTAGAGACCGAAGGAGAGAGAGTAAAATACTTGAGGTGGCGTGAAGAAAAAAAAATTTGTTTGGGTTGAAGGAAAGAAAAAAGCTATTAGAGTTGAAGATAAAAAAAAAAAAAAAATAGGACAGTGATAACAACGGAAAATTGCAAAAGCTGAAAGGAACATAAGAACACAAACAAACCTACTCACCCAACAAACCACACCAAATGAACAAACAACCCCCCCCCCCCTCCCACACACACACACACACACACACACACACACAACACCACACCCACCCCAAAAGAGCAAAACAAAACGAAACGAAACAAAGCAAAACAGGGCAAAAGGAATTAAGAGCCGAAAGGAAGCGGAATTGCTATAACGAAAGAGAACATAACTAGAGGGCGTGTGAGTTGAAATTTACTAGATGTAAAGAAAGAAAAAAAAAAAAAGCAGTAAATGTGTAGGGAATAAACAGTAAGATCATTAGATACGAAGAGGAAAGAAAATCACCACCAATGAATGAAGAAAACAAAAGTACTTGAGGTATATAGAATAAGAAATGATCGGAGGTGAAGAGAATAGCCATATACAGAAGATTACTAGAGCTACAGCGAAAAGAGCATTCCAGAACACCAACAGAAACAGAAAATCACTAAACTTAACGGGGAAGAAAACCATTCGAAATGAAAGGAACCTGAGAAGCAATGAACACAAATTACGAGAGCTGACGAACACATGGAATTAAAAGAGTTGAAAGAAACAGAAAACTACCGGAAAGGAAAGGAATGGGAAAAAAAAAAAAACACAGAAGGAAACAGTAAATTCCTTGAGCAGAAAGGAATGGAGAACTGTTGGAGATGCAGACAGAGGTACATGGCTATGGACGGGAGTGGAATTATACTACAGAGAGAGAGAGAGAGAGAGAGAGAGAGAGAGAGAGAGAGAGAGAGAGAGAGAGAGAGAGAGAGAGAGAACAGATCTTCACAGAAGAAAAATCGACCAGAGGCAGAGGGCATAGGAAAAATACTGAAATTCAGAGGGAGTAAATCCGTTTAACATAGAGGGACTGAAAAAAAGTTAGTGATTGGAGAAGGAAACACTTGAAGACAGAGAGCGTACAAACTGTTAACGGTAGAAGCAGTACTCAACAGTTTAAGGCAGAAGGACCAATAACAATTAGATCAGAAAGGAGCTGAAAAAAACTCGTGAAGGTAGGGAAAGCAGAAAACAACAACAACAACAACAACAACACAACAACAACAACCAATCAACCCCAACTAATCAAACCAACTAACCAGCCAACCAACCATCCACCCAACCAAACTACTTATAAAAAAAAATTAAAAAAACAGCTCATGGTGGAAGGAGTCAAGAAACACATCGGAACAGAAAGAGCATGAAACGTAAAAGTTGGAAGGAGTTTTAAAAAGATAAAACAGAGAGAGAGAGAGAGAGAGAGAGAGAGAGAGAAAGAGAAAGAGAGAGACAGAGAGAGAGAGAGAAAGAGAGAGAGAGTGAGAGAGAGTAGAAAGAAAAAAGTAAAAGAACAAACAAACAACCAAACAAAGAAAAAAATACCGTAAAAAACGCTAAAGACCATAAAAGGCCTGACGATAGAGACAGCAGAACTTCGTTGAAGGAAGGAAGTGGATTTGGAACACTGAGGGAGACCAGTCTGGGCTTTACCCCGTGGATGATGGGCGTGAGTTTATGTACATAACCTCTAAAACTTACCGGGGAGTAATTTCGAGTGTGTCGTGCTTACGGAACGTTACACCGAGAAACTCTCGAAAGTCTTAAAAAACAAAAAGAAAAGAAAAGAAAAACAAAAAAACAAAACAAACAAAACAAACAAAACAAAACAAACCCCTCACACCCATCCACTCACATACCCAACTTACGCCCCAGACTCAACCTCCCACTCACTTATGCACCCACCTACCCAGTGTACATCCACTCATACATACGCCTCTCAGTGTCTCCCACCCCCCACCCCCCCACCCACAGCCAGGCAGGCTGCCCACACCAAAAATTGATGCGCCAAGTCCACGCTAAGGAGTCGAGTATTTATAGACTGGCGCAATGACATTATTTTGAAACTTTTTTTAGCGTGTCTGAATGTTGATACTGCTTATTTCAATTTATAAATTATGGCCACCAAGGTACAAGCTATGTTCTTCCAAGCTGACAGATTAAAATCGAAGGGATGGGACTATTTCGGGGGCGCTTCTGGCTGGCGCAAAGATAATGTCACAGGTGAGTGCAAAGGCCTGAAAAGTGACATCAACTGAGGAACGGTCATGTAGTCGAAGATGGTTTGTGATTTAAGCGTTGAAAATCCCCCCAAACAAGGAAAAAAAATGATTGGTGGGGAGTTGTTCTCTTGATCAATCATAGTTTTAACATTGAATGCTGGCTCAAATTTAGGGTAGGCCTCAACACGCTTACATGGATGATAATATAGTCTTTTGGTGCAAAATTGTCATCGTGGATTTTATATAGTGTTTCAGTGCAAAATTCTCATTGTGGCGTGTGGCCACATAGATTACATAGTGTTTTTAGTGCAAAATGGTAATTGTCGCGTGTGGCGACCTGGATTACATAATGTTCTAGTGCAAAATCTTAATTGTGGCGTGCAGCCACAAAGATTATGTAGTGTTTTAGTGCAAAATCCCAACTTTGGCATGTGCCCGCATGGATTATATGATGTGTGAATGTAAAATCAAAATTGTGGCGTGCGGCTGCATGGATTATGTAGAGTTTTAGTGCAAATCCCAACTGTGGCATGAGCCCGCATTTATTATATGATGTTTTGATGTAAAATCCAAATTGTGGCGTGTGGCCGCATGGATTATGTAGTGTTTTAGTGCAAATCCCAACTGTGGCATGTGCCTGCATGGATTATATAATGTTTCAACGTAAAATCCAAATTATGGCGTGTGGCCGCATGGATTATGTAATGTTTTAATGTAAAAAAACCTAATTGAGGCGTGTGTCTGCATAGATTATGTAGTGTTTTAGTGTAAAATCCCAATTTTGGCATGTGCCCG
>JADBJO010005865.1:95000-127500 GCA_016801955.1 Conus betulinus
TCCTTTGCTTGTTTGTTTCTTTCTTTTCCTTTGTTTGCTTCCTTACCTTTGTTTGATGCGTCCTTTCCTTTGTTTGTTTGTTTGTTTTCTTTCGTTTGTTTTTTGTTTGTTTGTTTGTCTGTCAGTAAACAAATTACGAAGACTTCATAATCATTTCCAACGAAGTTATGGAGAAAAAAAATTGAAGATTGAAGAAATAGGGGGAATAGGGGGAGATAAGCATCATATATGCAGTGGTAGATAATTCTGCCTAACTAACAGTATGTGCTTGATACACACACACACACACACACACACACACACACACACACACACACATAGAGACGGATCCAGAATCTGCTGGGCGTTAGCCAGGATCTGCCTTCTCCCTGACGCTATTGTAATTAATAATCAGTTGCATTTATGCCATCAGTAAGCACCAACTTGCATTCCATCCCCTGATTTGTTTTGTTTTGTCCCATGAATGTCGAAAGTGGTAGGAGGCCAATTGAATAGCAGTTTGGTCAGTTAATGTTGGTCATTTGAGAGCACCGTGAACGTTTTTCACGGCATTACAATGTAGGCGTGCGTGCAATCGGTTGATTTAGAGGGAGATCCTCTCTCTCTCTCTCTCTCTCTCTCTCTCTCTCTCTCTCTCTCTCTCTCTCTAGCTGCTGGTTTTTTCTCATTGAAAAATGGGTTTCATTCTGAAAAGTTTCTCAATGTCATAACAGATAAAATGGCACATAATAAATTACGGAAGATTGAAAACTTTAGGTTTTAATGCGAACAAAAGATGGTTTGAATGTGAGACATCCACAGAATCTCCTTGTCCTGCATGTAGACGCATTATTGACGACGAAGAACACTTTCTGTTCCACTGTACTGCTTATAATGAAGTGCGGACAAATTGTTCATTTTTTTTTTTTTCAGATAGATATAGCGAAAAGACAAGATGTTGCTGTCGTGTTATTATCAGATGATGAACTTGTAATTAAATCAGTTGCGAAATTCATCGCGGAAGCATTGAAAAGTAAACAGATGAAGGATGGTGAAATTTAAGATAATGCATTGTAAGAGATATCTGAATGAATATTATCATTCATCGCATGTGAAGAGATCAGTAAGTAAGATACAATGTCATCATTTGATTGAGTGGATGGTCGAGTCAGTCTTATGATTAAAAAAAAAAAAACTTATTGCATTACTCCTGTGCGTGAGGACATTAGGAAATGTTACGATTTTATTTGTTTTTTTGTCAACCTTTGTTGTGATACACACTGGGAATGAATGTGTACTATTTGTTTGCAAGGAAAGGAAGAGGGAAATGTTATTGTTCTGTTACTCCCCTCCCCCCTTGTCAAAAGACATCTTTGGTAATGACAATAAAATATCAAAGCGTCAAACGCTCTCTCTCTCTCCTCTCTCTCTCTCTCTCTCTCTCTCTGGGAATTGGGAAGGAGTTTTTAAAGGAAATGTTGGTCTGCTGTCATGGACGTGGTCGAAGACTGTGAATTCGATTGGTACATGGATGCATTTTGTTCTTATCACTAGGGTCCTTTTTCATGCTTCTGGCTGTACGTGTGGTTGTTAGGGGTTTGTGTGACCCGGTAGTATCTAGGTTCTCTTCGCTTCTTTGATTCTATTCTTCTTCATTTTCATTCTCTGGGGTCCCTGCACAACCCCACCTAGCGGCTTTTAAGTCCAGTCTTACCCCCCCCCCCCCCCCTCTTCTTTCTCCCCCTTTTCCATTCTCTCTCCCCTCTATTCTCATTCTCTCCCCTTGAGCTGCTATCATTCATCCTTTTCTCCCCCCCCCCCCCCCCCCCCCCCCCCCCCCCCCCTTATCCCACTGAATTTGTAAGCGCTGAGACCTTAATTCAAAGTAAGTGCAAACACATAATATACATGATAATGATTGACAGATGGACAGATATTATATAGAGAGAGAGAGAGAGAGAGAGAGAGAGAGAGAGAGAGAGAGATTTACTACTCAGATGGCATTCTTTGTTCCGTTGCTAACGTTCTCAGGTATTTTGGGCGCACCCCGATCCTCGACTTGACATCAAATGAATAGGCTCGTTTTCGCCATGAAAGTGAGTGACCTAGCTGATTTGTTTGTTTTGCGCTGTAAAGGTTCAGTCGTATTCAAGCATATACACACACACACACGCCCCCGCGCGCGCGCACACACACACACACACACACACACACACACACACACACACACACACACACACGTCCGCGCGCGCGCGCGCACGCACGCACGCGCGCGCGCGCGCGCGCACACACACACACACATACACACACACACACATACACACACACCACACACACACACACACACACACACACACACACACACACACACACACACACACACACACACACACACACACACACACACACACACACACACACACACGTACACACACACACACACACACACACACACACACACACACACACACACACACTTTTAAAACACACACACTTTTACACACACACACACACACACACACACACACACACACACACACACACACACACACACACACACACACACACACACACACACACACACACACACACACACACCCACACACGCACACAGTTCTTGACCTACCCCCAGATTCCCATTCTTCTCCCCCACCCACCGTGTCCTTCACAGCGTTCCGTTCGTCGTCGTACGTTAAACTTTTCGGTCAAAGGAGGGAGGGTGGGGAGTGGGAGTGGGGGGAGGGGGTGAAGAAAGGGGCATATAACACAGGGGCTGGATGGTAGTTTCGAATGTCCCAGAGTAGGTCTGTCTGTCTGTTTGTCTGTCTGTCTCTCGGTCTGTCTCTTTGCCACTCTGTCTTTGTCTGTCTGTCTGTCTGTCTGTCTCTGTCTCTATCTCTCTCTCTCTCTCTCTCTCTCTCTCTCTCTCTCTCTCTTATAGCTGTCTGTCTCTCTCTACCTCTGTCTCAGTGTCTCTGTCTCTCTCCTCTCTTCTGTTCTCTTTTCCTTTGCCACTCTCTCTCTCTCCCTCTCTCTCTCTCTCTCTCTCTCTCTGTCTCTCCTCTCTCTCTCTCTCTCTCTCTCTCTCTCTCTCTTTATAGCTGTCGTCTCTCACTGCCTCTGTCTCAGTGTCTCTGTCTGTGTCTGTCTGTCTGTCTCTCTCCTAGATTACACTGGCTTAGATACAGTGCAATGGAGATAAACGAATGGATGTGTCGCTTGGGGTAGATAGGCAAAAAGGAAGATGAAATACATTTTTCTACTTTGCTGTCCTGCACTCAGTGACCCTAGAGTTAAATTTTGTAAGACAAACTATTATTATGACCCCCTGTAGTTTTAGAGTCAACTAATAGTTGGCGACAAAGCAATGAACGTGCCCTCGGCAGTCTTGCTATGTACACGATTATGTGAAGCTCAATAGCAAATACGAACGGTATATTCATAAAAGTAGTGTGTATATGTGTATTTGCTTTTTCTATCCATTGTCCTTACTGAGAAATCTTTTTTTGTGTGTGTGTTGTATTGCGGGTGTCACCCCTTCAGAATGAGCTAAGGCCTCAACCCGAAATAAATCAGTCGCATTCGTATTTGTATTCGCTTTCCACATTCGCATTCTCAGGTTCACTGCCGCCGAGAGTTTATCGTATGCCACCGTAAGCCATCCCACCAAGCAAGGTAGCCACAAATCCATCTGCCAGACCACGTGACCGCAACGTGAAACGGAATGAAATCTTTCTGAAGATTTACCACCTCAAAATGCCGTGAAGAACAGCTCTCTAATAGCCGCAAGGTCGTTTGATCATGTGTCCGTTGCGGTTTCTTCGCGACCATCTCGCTAGAAAAGGATACCATGATCAGAATGGTGAAGTACCCCCCCCTTGCAGGACATTGGTACCGGTTGAAAGCGACCTTAGGTCAGCTGCACCGAGAGTCCTGCTGCTATGAGCAGGTCATAAGTATGCAAAGTAGCGGAACGTCACGAGTGACCGGTCGTTTGCCGAGTCACGATTCGGTCATGCTTGGTGGCTCCGATTCACACACACGAAGCTATTAACCTTTGAAGGACTTGTCTTGACCCGACCGGAGATGAGGAAGGGGAGGCTGGTTGGATAATTGACCGCCTAGGCACTGGACAGGACTTTGGCGAGGGAGGGGGAGGGGGGGGGGGGGGGGGGGGGGGGGGGTGTTTTTTGGTCTCATCTTCTGAGCCACTTTAGTGCCATTATTCTCCGTGCTGCTCGTTCCGGCTTCTCGTCCACAGCGGTATTTCACAGGGAACAGTTCATGCTAAGTCGCCATGAGGTACCCCAAAGAAAGAAAAACACTGCACTGCTGCCGAGTCACTTCGATGGGGGTACCGGCTTTGATCCAACATACGCGAGACACTACCTACCAAGTTCCCCCCCCCCCCCCCTCCCCCAACTGACGACAATAACAATTCATTGCGTAGTCGCGGAGCCGGTGTCAGTGAGCGCACTCCCCCCCCCCCCCCCCCCCCCCCCCCCAATCCACCCCCTTCCCCTCTTGAAATCGCCACCACAGGACTGGACATTACTAACTCCCTGCTGACTGCAGACCGTGGGACTGCCAGACAACGATGATGGGTGTAGCTATATGAAAGGGAAAGGGAAATACCTGGTTTGTGAGTAACACTTCTGAGGGAGCATAGAGGATTAGACTGTGTGCAGCCAAAGGAAAGAGAGGAAAAAAAAAAAGAAAGAAAGGAAAGAAAGAAAAAATAAATGAAAGAAAGAAGGAAAGAAGGAAACCAAGAAAGAATAAAAGAAAGAAAGAAAGAAAGAAAGAAAGAAAGACCGAAGGAAAGAAAATGAAAGAATAACAGAAAGTAAGAAAGAAAGAGAAAAAATGAATGAAAGAAAGAAAGAATGAATGAATCAATGAAAGAATAAAAGAAAGAAATAAAGGGAAAAGAAAGAAAGAAATAAAAGAAAGAAAGAAAGAAGAAAAAAGGAATCAAAGAAGGAAAGAAAGAAAGAATGAAAGAATAAAAGAAAGAAAGAAGAAAGAAAGAAAGAAAGAAAGCAAGAAAAAAAAGAATGCAAAAGAAAGATAGAAAAGAGAACGAAAAAGTAAACAAATAGTAAGAAAAAAGAAAAAGAATGAAAGAATGAAAAGAATGAATGAATGAATGAACGAAAAGAAGGAATGAAAGCGCAGATCTCTGTCAAAGTCGAACAGAACCTGGGTCCCCTCTTTGTCATGGGTCCCCCTCTTTGTCATGGGTCCCCCTCTTTCTCATGGGTCCCCTCTATTTCATCGGTCTCCTTTTTGTATTGTCCCTTCTTTGTCATGGGTCCCCTCTTTGTCATGGGTCACCTCTTTGTCATACGGTCCCCATTTTGACATGGGTCCCCTTTTTGTCATGGGTCCCCTCTTTGTCATGGGTCGATCTTTGTCACGGATCCTCTCTTTGTCATGGGTCCCCTCTGTCATTGGTCTCCTCTTTGTCATGGTCTCCTCTTTGTCCTGGGCCCACACCAATATTCTGTAGTTTGTCTACAAGGTACAATTCATCTTTGCTCCAATTTTTTCTGAATTGAAATCAGTTTTTTTCTTTCGCTTTTTGTTTTACAAATAACGACAAAACATACAGATATACAGACAAACTTCATCATCACATCACAACTCAATGTCCATGCCAGAAACAAAAGTAACACACACACACACACACACACACACACACACACACACAC
Organism: Conus betulinus; assembly: GCA_016801955.1. Lineage (NCBI taxonomy): Eukaryota > Metazoa > Mollusca > Gastropoda > Neogastropoda > Conidae > Conus > Conus betulinus. The sequence continues at coordinate 100,694 of JADBJO010005865.1, forward strand.
ACACACACACACACACACACACACACACACTCTCTCATTTCTCTCTCTGATATCTCTCTCTCTCTCTCTTCTCTCTCTCTGTCTCGTCAGGTGTCTGTCTGACAGAACAGATGTCAAATTAAAGAACTCTCTCTCTCTCTCTCTCTCTCTCTCTCTCTCTCTCTCTCTCTCTCTCTCTCTCTCTCTCTCTCACACACACACACACACACTCTCTCACACACACACACACACACACACACACACTCATTTAATTCATATATTGATATGTAAAGGAACTGGCTCAACTTTCTGTTGGATTCCTTCACACTGTGGAATCTTTCAGTAATGAACTCGATGACAGATGTACAAAAAAAAAGGTGCCAAAAAAAAAAAGTGCCAGAAATGTAAACACACAACTTTCTCTACTCTTTTCTTTACAAGAGAGTCATCAAATGTCAAGACAATGAAATGGGACGAGTTTCAAAAAAAAAAATCAGAACAAAATTAATTCTCATGTTAAAAAACACAACACAGTCAACTTTTCAGTATTGATTCTATTAAAGGCATCCAACACCAGCAGTTGCGTGATATGTATCAACGCAGACACTTCGTTTCAACGTCTTACCGACTGAAACTAGATGCTCTGAGAACTAAATATAATGCCTCAACAAAGTGGATATGTGGCGAAACAAACAAATGAAGACATCATATATTTTGTTTGAATGTGTGCCCTTTAGGACATACCTACCATGTTTATCAGGCACGTCTTTAACTGATGGTTTTTTTTTTCTGATTCTGATCATGCTTTTGAACTTACCTTTTGTTGATATAAAGTCCGGTTAGGCATTAACTTTAAATGGTATTGGCGGTCTTTCTGTGGTTATATGTATACACCTGTATACACCTACACCTGCAAACACATACATGCACATACGCACGCACACACAGGCACGTAACAGGCACGTAAGTAAGAGCTCTCTCTCTCTCTCTCTCTCTCTGTGAAAAGACGTAAAATGAAACTACTACTACTACTACACACACATACACACACACACACGCACACACGCACGCGCGCACACACACACTACACACACACACGCGCGCGCGCACTCACGCACGCACGCACGCACGCACGCACGCACGCACGCACGCACGCACGCACACACACACACACACACACACACGCTCGCGCGCACGCACAACAAACAAAAAAAAAACAAACAAACAAAAAACAAAAAAAAAAAAACCTCGGACAGCAAACAGCAAAAGCATAAAGGAATCTAAAATACCCCCACCCCACCCTCTCCTTCCGAACTCACGCCTTCATTTTTCTTCCAAAGATGATATTTTGCGCAAGATTTTCCTTTCTTTCTATTTTTTTTTTTCTATTTCAGGGATGCTGGCTTTTTCCTTCCTATTTTTTTGTTTGTTTGAATGAATTCGACTCACAGACCTGGTGCAAACAAACGAAAGGGAAAGAACTGTAGTTAAAATAAACCTGGTCCACACGGTCCATTTCAAACCTTATGTTCGTGGAAGGCAGTTTGAATCCTAATTACCAGCCGATTCCCGTGACACCAACGTCCTGCCATACCTCCCCACACCCTGCCTTTATCTCCCCTCCCTTCATGCCTGCCCAGCCCACGGAACCCCCACCCCCCCCCCCCCCCCCCCCCCCCCCCCCCCCACCCACACACACACACTCCCTCCCCTTCGTTCTCAGCCTCTTTCCCCTACAGTCGTGCTGTCGTGTGTTTCATGGTAGTAATGTCTCCATGTCTTTCCTGTCACGTTTCAGTCTTTCCTTCGCCAAATAGCCATGATCTACAATTCATGAGCATGCGAGGGCATGCGTCCGATGCTGTGGAAACTTACTTATTACTCCAGCTAGGGGGCCGGAATAGCTCAGTGGTAGAGCGCCGGCCTCGTAATCTTGATGATCCTGAGGTGCGGGTTCGAATCTCCGCCGGGCCGTTTCGGTACAGGGGGATTTTCCCTTCGGAGTTCGGCGTCTCATGACTCTCCAAGCTTTCCGATCTTGCGTCATACGTGGGCAGTCTGTCAGATTGCTCCCTGTCCATTCTGTGATGTCATCCGTCCACAGTCTTCTCTGACGTCATCTGACTCTCTTGCCCTCCACGGTTCCAGATAAGATGTTCTTTGGAAGTGAGTTGTGCCTCTTGATATGTCCGAAATATGCAAGCTTTGTTAATCTTCTTTGCTGCGTTGGTGCTCTTTGCACTCCTGATCGTTTCAGCACCTCTTTATTGGTAACTTTGTCTTTCCAGCTTATTTCTGCCCAAACGTCGGAATATCCATGTTTGGAATGCTGTTTACAATGGCTAGAACAATGCCACTTGGCTTTCTTTTCTTTTTTTTTTTTTCAATTTTCTTTTCCGCGTTTGTCGATGAGCACATTAAAAGACATACCCACAGTCGGAAAAACATGATTTCGAGTTAATTCCAACAGAAGCAGCCATTTTCATTGTGCTGAAGGCAAGCGTCAGATGCTAAGTCGTGGGTACGACACCCTCTCCTTAGATTCTCTCATCATGGTCATTGATCATTTATCCGTCAGCTGTACACCACGCAGCAGTGTGGTTTAAAAGTTTGCAGATGTGGTGTAGCGTATATGGAGCGGGGACGCGCTTTCTTGATGAAACTGAAACCGAAACAGATGTTGCGGCAACCTTACTTATGACTTCTTCTGCTGCTTACAAGGGCTTGGACAAAGCTGCTTGGCTTTTTACAATCTCTTTCTCGTTTGTCAATGAGGGATCTAAAGGCACAATCGCAATATGGGTTTTAGTTATCTCCATCAGAAGTAGACATTTTCAATCTGCTATTTGTAAATGCTCCCGCGCTGGTTGGTTTCACAATCATAGGCTTAACGCATCAACTTAACCTATTATATGAACTGACACGATAGTTAAGACTCAAGGTCAAACAGACAAAAGGGAAAATGATTATATTTTGGGGAAAAGGGAAAATGATTATTTATATTTGGGGAGAAAGTGGATTCATTGCGAAGAAAAGGCTTGGCTAGGATGGTAGGGAAAAGAACTGGCGAAGAACTGGTGAACTCTTACAACCTCTTAGAGTTTAATATTTTCTTTTACTGAATTCACTGACAGATTTGCCCTGAGAAAGAAAAAAAACAAACAACTAACAACAACAACAACAACCAAAACAAAAAATAAAAAAAAGACAAAACAAAAAAAAAAAAACAAAAAAAAAAAAAAAAAAAACAAAGAAAAAAAGAAAAGAAAACCACTAAATTATTGAAAAACTATGAGCGAACTACAAACTTAGGCCCTTTTGATCCACAAGGAGCACTTACTTTCTCTGTTATATTCATAACAAATATGGGTAAAGAAACAATACGAAAAGATGTCCTCGCTCATTTGCATGCAAATAGATCCCTAACGTCCCAATCCAAAACACCAAATGACATGATTTGAAAAGAGCTTAGACGTTGTCCTTAAATATATTGCGTCAGCAGTGAAGTGCGTAACACACTGGTTTAGAGTACTGAAACAGTCAGATATTTTTTATATTCTGACAGGTGCTGGAATAGCTCAGTTGTAAAGCGCCGGACTTGTTGATCCTGGGATTACGGGTTCGAATCTCAGCCAGGCCATTTCGGTACAGGGGGACTTTTCCCTTGGAGGTAACATGAGGTCTGACTCCATTTCCCATACAGTCCTTCGAATGAGACTATAAACCGAAGGTTTCGTGTGTGAACGCACGCATAACATCTTGCACTCACGTAAAATCCCATCACCAATTTTTCGGAAGAGAAAGCCAGTTCGGCCGTTGGTATGAATGACATGTTACACATGACATGCGCCTTCCCCGAAGTTGGAGTATGGCTGCCTTGATGGCGGGATAAAAAAAAAAAAACGGTCATACACAAAAAACTCCATTCCCTTTGTTGGGCAGATAGGATTAATCCTCGCTTGTCTGTACAGGGAGTGTCCGCAGAAGTATCAGGGTGCGTACGCGGGGGAAAGAAATATTCTAAGAAAGCTTACAATATGCCGTATGACCTACATAAACTGGGAAAAGTCTCAAGGATCAAACATATCATGTCATAGCTGTGTCAAAGTAAGTTTGGGAAAATATGGCTCTTTGGGTATTGACAGGAAGATATTCTTACATGTCTTACCAATTGTCGCAATTATGCCGGTGTTATTAATGGTATCGATTACTGCCAGAAGTTTGGGAAAAAAACTTTGGGTATCGACAGGAAGATATTCCCCCCCCCCCCCCCCCCCCCCCCCCCCCCCCGCCCCCATGTAACTCTGTACTTTGTTGACATTCAATTAAAGACGAGGACATTTTAAACAACACGATTCCATTCCACGGGGAGAGTGATGGAAAATTAAATCTACACTGGGTTAAAGCATTTCTCAAGTAGTGTAACTTACAGTCTATGATACTGATGTAGCTTAAGTGTGCATGAAAGTTATTACACACAAACTCACTTATGAAAAAAAAAAAAAAAAAACAAGCATTGCTGTATCGGCCTTTCTCGTATTGAGTGTTACTATACAGTACACACACGATGTCATCATGAGCATAGTGGGTATACATGTGCAGTTAACGTGCTTGACACTCAGATGCATAATTCAAGAGCACTCAGACATCCTGGCGAGCAGGGATGATACACCACAGGTAAGTAAACATGAAACATGAGAACTAATGACTAATAACAAAAATAACAAAATAAATAAGTAAATAAATAAAAAAAAAAAAGACGCTCTCTGACAGAGGACAAAGTAAAGAATGGAGCAGGTAAAAAAACACTAAAAAAAAAAAAAAAAAAAAAGTCACGTAGCCATGTTTTGAGACTGTGGCCTTGTCACCCTGTCGAAAATAATGAAATTTACTTTTCGGTACATGGACATTAAAACTATCTCCCTTCGCGCGCGCGCGCGCACACACACACACACACACACACACACACACACACACACACACACACACACACACACACACACACACACACACACACACACACACACACGCACGCACGCACGCACGAACACACACACACACACACACACACACACACACACACACACACACACACACACACACACACACACACTCCATAATGCTGTTCTCAGTCGCAATTTCTTTCTATTTATTGTTTTACCACAAACACCGTGACTGAACGATCAGGGGCTTTCAGAAGAGTGAAGTTTAAGACAGTAATCGTGTAAGAAAGATGTTTCGTGTTTTTTTTTTTTAAATTCTCCTAGTTCTCTCGAATTTTTGTCTTTTTTTTCATTCATTTTTTTTAAAAACGCACCATGGCACACTTTGGCAAGTGATGTAACAGACCACAAAGGCCAGTTTAAAACTGTTCCCAACATAACCCCGTGTCTGAGAATATTAGCAGCATATATGGGGGTTATTACGTGAAATTACTGTGATTGCAGAACGAGACGGTGCTAGTTAGATCTGCGATTCAATGATTGTTTGATGGAACAAAGTCTTCAGACGTATGGTTCCAGCTCTGACAGTCTGTTGATAAGCCCCTCAAGTTTCACCCCGTATGCTGAGAAAGTAACAGTTTCAAAACACGCAGTTCTTTCGCTTTGCGCCGTTTCTCCATTACAATGCTTAAGTTATAGACGAAAGGGTTCAGCGCTGAATTGAGCGGCAACACAAAAATGGCCATCCCCACGTTGACCTCCCCTGGAATGACGACACCACTGGCAGCCAGGACCCCACACAGACCGATAGGAAACCAGCACAGGAAATCGGACACTGCAACGGATAGGAGACGCACGGCGATAGTTGCCTCCTTGGAGTGAGCATTCTCGCTGCCAATGTCTTGGATCTTTGTTAGCTGATTGGGCATAGCATTACGCCTCACTGTTAAGTAAACAAGAAACTGACCCACACCAATGGCGAGGAAGAGGATTAGGTTGAAGACGACCATGATACTGAACGAGTACATGTGACCAGGAAAGTCAGCTCTGGTGACAGGCAGCGGAATACAGATACCTGTCTGGTGGTGAAAAACTCCCAGTGCGAGGTCACAGGAAGCAGAGGTACCAATGCCAGTGTTAGTCCCAGTGCCCAAATGATGGCACAGGCTGTGTGAGCTGATCTGAATCCAAAGCGGATCTGACTGAAAGGAAAAAACAGAGACAATGAATCGATCCAATGTGATGACACAGATCAGAAACGCTGATACTTCAGATGATAGCAATGACAAAAACCCCGCAATGCTACAAGCAGCACTCTTTTTTCCATGCAGTTTCGTTCCAAATGTAGCTTCCAGAATACATCTGGTCTGCCACGCCCAGGAAGGCTAAATACACGCCCATCAAAAAGTCAGAAGCACACAGATGAAGAATAAACATCACAAAACCAGTGTTGGTCGTTTCTGAGAGAAAGTAGACACGATAGACAAAACCACCAACGTTTTCCCAGAACAGAACACACAACAAACGCCAGAAGAGAGCACAACGGTAAGCGATCGATTTCAGCAAGTCATCACATGACGAGATTTCATCAGATGGGGCCAAACATTCACCTTGGAAATTGTCCGGCAACACAACAGAACAGCACAATTTAAAGTTGTCTGCAGAGACATGCGTAAGGTCTGACATGTGTTTCATGAAATCTGAAAGTGAAATCAATAATAGGACAACCCTGTAAATTCAAAACCTGCATGTCGTGAAACAAAGCCTGCTCCCTCAAAACCTGTATTCTATTCCATGACAAATCCAGAACTTGTAGCTTGGGCATAAGAGTTGACAGCATGCTCATGTTCCAAGAATGTGTTTGGACACAGGACATGTTGAAAATCACGAGTGATGTAGACACTCGTTGGCTTTGGTCATAAAAAATACCATCAGACAAAGGGTTACCTGCCAAATTCAGCGCTCGGAGTTGATACATCCCTGCAAAGTGGTTGAAGCTGACAGAATGAAGAGCATTCTTGCTGAGATCCAAACTGTGAAGATTGGGTAAAAACGACTTCTGTCAACTTCCTTAGTCCACACGCCCGTAAAGCCAGGTGGACCAGCATGGTGTTACGTATGACGTCACTCAGACGCATCCCACCACCAGAGACTTCAAGGTAGCGTAGCCGTGGGAAAGAGCCGGTGAGAAAAGTGGTGTTACAGGTGAAAGGCCAGACCGTAACACACACATGGCTTGGGACAAGCGGGTTGTTACATGTCAGCTCATCGTCTTGCAGTGGACACTGCTGGTGACCATCACACAGGTGATTCATGTGCACACACAGTGTTTTGTGTCTGTCACGACATCGAAAAAAAACCTGGGCATGTCTTGTAATTGTCACAGTCAGCTTCGTCTTCATGACCTGGACAGTCGATCACGTCATTACACCTGACATAGACAGGCAGACAATAGCCATCATCGTGACACCGGAAATGAGAGTCTGGGCACTGTGTGGTGTTTGTTGATAGACGTGTCATGGTGAACCCTCCAGGTTTGTCAAAGTTGACCAGTGCTGGAGGACTTATTTCAGAAAAGGAAAGGATCTACGGTGACAAAAGTCTGACTCGTCGTGGTTTGTCATGCAGTCATTGAATCCATCACAAAATTTCCAGGTTTCTACACACTGGACAGGAAACAGCAACCACAAACTTTTAACAACAATATTCAAAACGTTTCATCCAAGAAAAACAAAGCAAAGCAAAATAAAACCAAGCACCAAACCAACAAATAAACAAACAAAACGCCAATACCTTGCATAGCAGACACCACAATGTCTCCAGACATAAATTTGCATCAAGACAGGCAGACAGACAGACAGACAGGCAGACAGACAGACAGACAAAAGAAAAAGGACGAACCTGTCCCTGTCCACAGTCCCACGTGAGCGTCGCACACGCAGGATGCTCACAGAAGTCTTCGTCCCGTCTGTCCACACAATCCTGTCGAAAATCACACACCAGACTGTAAGGCACGAACTCCCCAGATATATCACAATAAAAGTATGTCTGTGTCAGTCCCTGGGGCATACTGCAAGTCGCCCTGTACCATGTCTCAGTGTTCTCCAGTCCCCTGCACTGACTTTTCACATCACAGGCCAGCAGCTGGTGAGTCAGGTGCTGCATGGGACAGATTTCCAGATGGGCACTTGACGAACTCGTGTGGCTCGGGACAGGAAGCGTGACTGGCGCGCTGATGTTGGCGATCTGAAAGGGGAGGGAGTTCACATACAATGAAAAACCAACTGTACACTGCTCTCCAGAGAATCTGCCACGGGTAGAGTCCCAGTAGACGCATTCTTGTTCAAAGGCTCCATTCCAGTGATGCTGTTTAGGCAGAAAGAAAAACCACAAGACCACTCTCCCAGCGTAAGGTGTTTTTGTACCTGAAATCATCGCAGTGGAAAAGAAATGCTCTCTCTCTCTCTCTCTCTCTCTCTCTCTCTCTCTCTCTCTCTCTCTCTCTCTCTCTCTCTCTCTCTCTCTCTCTCATACATTCTCTCTCTCTCCCTCTCTCTGTCTCTCTCACTTTTTCTGTCCCCCCCCCCCCCCCCTCCCCCCGTCTCTGGTTTCTTTGCATATTCATTGTCAACGTCTTTCTCATTTCCCTCTCGTTAGCATTTAGTCAGAAGTAGAACCATTCATATTCCTGAAATCGAACGGATCATGCCTAAGTATTCAGAAATTAAACAGGATATGCAATCTTAATGTGAAGCTCTTACACGGTAGAGCTGTTTGCGTCACAATGTTCTGTAGAAGACTGAGACTGCAATATGTATGAATAACACTAACGAACTTGGATTTATCTTTCCATAAAAGGAAAAAAAAAACAAAAAATCACAGTAGACGAACGAAACTGCAATGTATACGGACAGCACAAAATATTTTGGATTTATTTTTCCAAGTAAGGAGAAGAAAAACAATCTAAACATCTGCATATTCATTACTGTAGGTGACGCATAGTTACCAAACGCAGGCATACACTGGGGAAACATTAACAGACGTGAAAGTGAATGGGTTTTTAGTTTCATAATTTTTTTTTTAAATGAGTAGGTCAGACTAAAACAGTTTCGGGTCAAAACGAATAACACGACATCAAATACAGATACGAAGTTATGAACATGAAAAAAAACCCCAGTGTATGTAGTTTTGCTTTGCTGAGACAGATACATCTTTCTGTTCCATTTATGGCAATCTTCCACGTTCAATCGTTTTGGTAAAATTTCGAATGTCCACTGTAAACCGAAAGAAAGATTTGTAATAGACTGCAACAGGGAGTGTAGGCTCTGTGTAATTAAATTATTATTGCAAATAGAAGGATGAAGGTTCAGCATCTATTTATTGTTCAACAAAACTTTTGAGTACATTATACGATGAAACAAACTGTACATATCTTTTTGAAAATAATAAAGGACATTGATGCAGAGGATAAACGTATGTACCTGTTGCAGCCTATAAAATCTATGGACATGTTTTTCAGAAAAAAAAATTGGATTATAGTATCCCATTTGCTGCGTTCTTACATTATGGAACTCACAATTTAAGTCACGGCTAATGTATTATAGTGTTAAATGAAACCTGGATGTACAAACGTTCTATGCAAATAATTCACCTCATTTTTTTTTTCTTTGACAACTCAAGCCATCTCTCTCTCTTTCCCCTCTCCCATCCCATTTGTGTGTGTGTGTGTGTGGGGGGGGGGGGGGGGGGGGGGGGGGTGTGCGTGCGTGCGTGCGTGCGCGTGCGTGCGTGCGTGTGTGCGTGCGTGTGGGCGTGCGTGCGTGCGTGCGTGTGGGCGTGCGTGAGTGCGTGCGTGCGTGTGCCTGAATACTTGCGTTCGTGCTTGCGAGCGCGCGCGCGCGCGTGCGTGTATGTGTGTGTGTGTGTGTGTGTGTGTGTGTGTGTGTGTGTGTGTGTGCGTGCGTGCATGCGTGCTTGCGTGTGTGCGTACGTGCGGGCGCGTGTGTGTGTGTGTGTGTGTGTGTGTGTGTGAGAGAGAGAGAGAGAGAGAGAGAGAGAGAGAGACAGACAGACAGACAGACAGACAGACAGACAGAGAGAGAAATTTTCAACGAAAATAACATTACCAAAAAATGTAAAAGAATAGATCAGAAATAGGTAAATAAATAGACAGATGATCAATAAATAAAAGAATAAAAAAAAAGTAAATAAGTGAACGAAAGAATGAATCACCAGGTAAATGAATATACACAATCGAAGGAATGAATAAATGAATGAATAAATAAATTAAATAACGAAACACACAAATAAACAACTAAATATTTCAATAAATGATAAATACTTAGACGCTCCCCCAAAATTTCCCCAAACTCTATCAAATGTTTAATGCCTTCAACAATAAACACTTTTCAAAGCACAGGCACAGGCAGTGAAGCTGAAGCTGAACAGAACTGGCGGTCGTTACATAGCGTTCACGTGGGTTTGGACCTTCCCGAATCTGGCTGCCGTCATACCGACCCAGGCTCGTACGTCATCAGGGGGCATGTCGGAGGACGTCCACGAAGGCCTTCATCTCCCGAGCAGTCTCCAGACTGGCCAGAGAAGCTCCACGCTCCAGACACCGTTTATCTGCTTCCGTGTGCGAGAACGTCTCGTTTGGCTGTAGACGTAGCATCTCCCTCCAGCAGACAGCTGCGGATGACAAATTGCAGAAGGTGTTTAACGGTTGGGGGAAAAACGGGCAGATGCGTCAACATGAGGGTGTGTGTATGTGCGTGCGTTCCTGCGGCACATGTGTGTGTGTGGCTCAGGCAAGGGTAGATCGGAGTTAACCCGAACTCCTTCAGAAAAGGTAGTGTCAAAGGGATGTGACTGCGGGCGGTTGATAAGTGATTGATCGTTTCTTCACTTTCGTTGTCCCTGATGTAGCTTTATCCTGCCTGACGAAGACCTAACAGGTCGAAACGCGTCGTGTTTTGTCTTGTAATTTGTGGGTCCATGCTAGCTGGGTACATTTTTTTTTTTCAAATTCGTTTTAAATTGATTTCATTCAGACAGAAGCCCCCCCCCCCCCCCCCCCCCCCCCCCCCCCCCCCCCCCCCCCCCCCCCCCGTTTCTGACTATTACACGGTACGCAGACATGTAAATAAATCAGTGTTTTCTGCGGACAGTCAATCGTACAACGTACTTTCGTAAGCTTTTTTTTTTTTTTCTTCTCTTTTCTTTTTTTCTTTTTTTTTTTCTTTCTTCTTGTTCTTTTCTGTCTCATTTCTGTGATACCCTAGGGGCACTGCACTCATGCCGTTCATCTTAGGGGCGCTGCACTCTCATGCCGTTCATCTTAGGGGCACTGCACTCACACGCCGCTCATCTTAGGGGCACTGTACTCACGCCATTCATCTTAGGGGCACTGCACTCTTGCTGCTCATTTAGGGGCACTGCACTCTCACGCCGCTCATCTTAGGAGCACTACACTCTTACGCCGTTCATCTTAGGGGCACTGCACTCACACACCGCTCATCTTAGGGGCACTGCACTCTCACGCCGCTCATCTTAGGGGCACTGCACTCTCACGCCGCTCATCTTAGGGGCACTGTACTCTCACGCCACTCATCTTAGGGGCACTCTACTCTCACGACGCTCATCTTAGGGGCACTGCACTCTCACGCCGTTCATCTTAGGGGCACTCCACTCACGCCGCTCATCTTAGGGGCATTGCACTCACGCTGTTCATCTTAAGGGCACTGCACTCACACCGCTCATCTTAGGGGCACTGCACTCTCATGCCGTTCATCTTAGGGGCACTGCACTCTCACGCCGCTCATCGTAGGGGCACTGCACTCACGCCGTTCATCTTAGGGGCACTGCATTCTCACGCCGTTCATCTTAGGGGCACTGCACTCTCACGCCGCTCATCTTAGGGGCACTGCACTCTCACGCCGCTCATCGTAGGGGCACTGCACTCACGCCGTTCATCTTAGGGGCACTGCACTCTCACGCCCTTCATCTTAGGGGCACTGCACTTACGCCGCTGATCTTAGGGGCACTGCACTCACGCCGTTCATCTTAGGGGCACTGCACTCACACCGTTCTTCTTAAGGTCACTGCACTCTCACGCCGCTCATCTTAGGGGCACTGCACTCTCACGCCGTTCATCTTAGGGGCACTGCACCCACGCCATTCATCTTAGGGGCATTGCACTCACACACCGCTCATCTTAGGGGCACTGCACTCACATACCGCTCATCTTAGGGGCACTGCACACACACACCGCTCATCTTAGGGGCACTGCACTCACACACTGCTCATCTTAGGGGCACTGCATTCATGCCACTCATCTTAGGGGCACTGCACTCCCACGCCGCTCGTCTTAGGGGCACTGTACTCTCACGCCGCTCATCTTAGGGCACTGCACTCACGTCGTTCATCTTAGGGGCACTGCACTCTCACGCTGTTCATCTTATGGGCACTGCACTCACGCCACTCATCTTAGGGGCACTGCACTCACGCCACTCATCGTAGGGGCACTGCACTCACGCTGTTCATCTTAGGGGCACTGCACTCTCACGCCGTTCATCTTAGGGGCACTGCACTTATGCCGCTCATCTTAGGGGCACTGCACTCTCGCTGCTCATCTTTGGGGCACTGCACTCTCGCCGCTCATCTTAAGGGTACTGCACTCTCGCCGCCCATCTTAGGGGCACTGCTCTCTCTCGCCGCTCATCTTAGGGGCACTGCACTCTCACGCCGCTCATCTTAGGGGCACTGCACTCTCACGCCGCTCATCTTAGGGGCACTTCACTCCACACGCCGCTGATCTTTGGGGCACTGCACTCTCGCTGCTCATTTTAGGGGCACTGCACTCTCGCCGCTCATCGTAGGGCACTCCACTCTCGCCGCTCCTCTCAGGGGCACTGCACTCTCTCGCCGCTCATCTTAGGGGCACTGCACTCTCACCGCTCATCTTAAGGGCACTGCACTCTCACGCCGTTCATCTTAGGGGCACTGCACTCTCACGCCGTTCATCTTAGGGGCACTGCACTCTCACGCCGTTGATCTTAGGGGCACTGCACTCCCACGCCGCTCATCTTAGGAGCACTGCACTCACACTGCTCATCTTAGGGGCACTGCACTCACACCGCTCATCTTAGGGGCATTGCACGCACGACGCTCATTCAGGCTCTTCCCGCCACAACCTCAGCCTGGTTTGTCCCAGTTATCACACAACAGGAAGAGGTCAGTGTCAAGCTGTCTTGAGGCAACCTAATGGAGAAGGCCCTGCGCAGCTGGTCTAGTCGCTTTGATGGCGTTCGGTGATGCCGGTTCTGATCCAACAGAAGCCTACACACCAGAACACCCCACCTTCAAAGCCCCCCCCCCCCCCCCCCCCCCCCTTAGTCGCGGAGTTAGCGTGGGTGAAGTCTCCATCTGGAGGGTGCCGTCATGCATTTTCAACGATAGTCCCCATGAAAAATACCGATATCTGCGACCCTGACAGAACCTCAATAAGGGCACTGACCATAGAGAGGACCTTGACACTGAGGTCACCATCAGAGCAGAGCATGAAAGCCCCTTGAGTTCATGCTGATTGGTGAGGAGCAGGAAGATGATGCTACGATTTCCATTCTAGTCTGAAACTTTGTTCCTCGCTTACATCCACAATGTATCCTGGCGTTAACCAGGTCTGAGAGATACAGACAACCGTGGTATTCAGTCAGAAAATTTGAGGAACAGTCTCAGAGATGCATCCATTAAGTGGATGAAACTCTACTATGTGGTCTCAGTCTTCCCAGCTGAACTCTTGCCAGGGGTACATTCAAAGCATCATAATTCTATCAAAAGTACTGTATAGAATTTCAATAATCATTGTAATAAACATCACATAGTACATCAGAGAGAGAGAGAGAGAGAGAGAGAGAGAGAGAGAGAGAGACACCCCCCACCCCATCCTGATGGTACGTCCTTTTTTTTTTAACGCCAATTTCTATACATTCAATGTTATATCAAATGGATTCTATCATAATTCGTTAGAATGATCTAAACGAAAAAACACACAAACAAACAAACAAAAAAGGTTTGGTGGAAGAAAGGTTGCATGCAAACTGTTGTTATCTTCTGGACCTTGCCCAGTCCACATGCGTAAGACGTATAGGGACAGTGGTACCCTTCATCCTCATGCTCTGCACACTGAGGGTACAGGTCACAGGGAAAGTGCTCGAACAGGTCAGGCCACACTGACACTGAACAGTTCCAGGTGCCCACTCCTGGCACCTGCTGAGGTTTCAAATTGTCTGCGTGGAAGGAATAGCGAAGTCTAAACGTGAGCACGTGGAAGCTTTACGCCCAGAGAAAAAGGACACAGAGATATAATATTGTTCCTCGCTTGTTCGTTCACAAAGTCATCAGGGAATGTGAACAAAGGGGAGGAGTGATCTTGCGGCTGTCGCAGACACTTCTGCTTGGAACCACAGTGACCAAGATATGTCGTGATACGTTGCCTGCCCATTCCTCGCCAGCTTACAGTGCTCATGAATATGATGTGATCTGGTGGTCTGGTCAGAGTGACGCAGCTTCTTATCACTGTTTGGCATCGGGTGGATCCATCCAGTCCCCTTGTTTGTATGTACCCTGCACAGCAGCACTAGATGATGTCGGGGAGTCTAAGAGAGAGAGAGAGAGAGAGAGAGAGAGAGAGAGAGAGAGAGAAAGATTGAGAGACAGAGAGAGAGAAGGGTAAACACCCACCCACACACAGACACAGACACACATGCGCACGCGCATGCGTGCAGAGAGAGAGAGAGAGACAGAGACAGAGAGAGAGAGAGAGAGACAACCAGACAGACAGACAGACAGACAGACAGACAGAGAGGAAAACACACACACACACACACACACACACACACACACACACACACACACATCATACACAAACGCACATGCGCTCGTGCACCGCATACATTGGCACACATACACTCATGGGCACGTGCCCTCATACCCACACCCACACACACGTGTACACTGATCACACACACATATACAATGATGATAATGGCACAAAGTTAGGTAGGCACTCAGGGCTGACCAGCGCGTTGGACAAACGCGTAGGTCAGACATCTGCCAAGTCGTAGCCGCGAGACCCTCTTCTTAAATTCTCTCATCTTCATCATTCTTTCAATCATGCGCAGTGTGGTCTCAAAGCTTTGCAGATGTGGTGCAGCGTATGTGATGAACTAGTCCGCACGCTGCGACACCTCCTTGATGAAACAGGAACTGAACCGGAACTGAACTGGCAAGGGAGGAAATCTGTTAAAAGCTCGCTATCAGCGAGAGTGACCCCGCCTGTTGTCATAGAATACTTGCGACTGATGGAAGGCCTAACGCAATTCGACTCCATCAGTCAGCTTTAAGCTATCTGTGCGGGCCGTCTGCTTGCCCCAAGCAGCGTCGCCTGTGGTTGTAGTGACTGATGCGAGAGTGGCAGACTGTCGCAGTGGTCACATCTGTATGTTGACACTGGTTTGTTGTCTGACTTTATTCAAGTTTAAAAGGCTGTGCCACTCTTGAATAAAAGTTACTCTGTGTTAGGTTTCCTTATGGGAGCAAAAACTACCCCACTCGTTTACTGTTTATTGTTTACTGTTCCCTGCCTCATTTCATTTCCAATTTTAACTATTGTCTTAGATTTGATCTACATTGACAGTCAATCCTAGTCTGTGTGCAGATACTTGATGACTGTTCAGCTGATTTTGTAGTCCGATCACTATTGTTGGCAGCAGTGTAAGATCGTCAGCGAAAAGTGGCAGAAAAAGAGCAATGTCTGAAGAACTGAGAGACAAGCCATTCCTACTTTTACCAGTCCGTTCATTAGCTTGTTTTCTTTATTAGTAATGAGAGGAATGTCAGACTCGTTATACAGCCTTGTTTCAGACCTTGCAAACAAGAAAAGAATTCCGAGAGACCATTTTTGCTCATTACACAGGATTGTACAGATCTATACATGGCTTGAATTATCCGCAGCATTCTCCCGTTCACGCCCGTTTTTTGAAGAAGAGACAGTAAACTGTCTCTGCTTACGGTGTCCGTATGCTTTTCGAAAATCGATGAAAGCAACATACATTTTTTGGTTCTTGGAGAAATGTTTTTCAATATCAGCGTGAAGCGTAAAAATACACACTGTCGAGCGTGCCTTACGGAAGCCTGCTTGTGCAAAGTTCTTCTCAGCACATATATATACAGCCTGTTATTTATGATTTTGGTGAAAACCTTACTTACAATACTCAACAATGAACCCCCTGTAGTTATCGGAATTGTTTGGGTCTCCTTTTTGTGTATCGGTACAATAATCACTTTAGTCCATTCATCGGGAAATTGTCCATCAACGAAATGCTTATTAAATAAGATTTCGAATTTCTTATTATTTACGGTTCAGCGGATTTGAACATTTCTGCCAGAACACCATCCGGCCCTGCTGCTTTCTAACATTTTAATTGTTTAATTGATTTTCTTATCTCCGCCTCGCTTATTTCGCAATCAAGAATGCTATTGTAATTTTGATTTTCCCTTAACAAATCCGTATGATCAACATTTTTCGGTAAAGTCTGCGTTAAACGCTTTTTCTAAGTGTGAGACCCATTCATCATTACTGATGTTATTAGTGATTGTTGCACTTCTCCTGCGCTCCTTAATTTCTTACGAGAATTCTTTTTAATCATTTGCAGAACTAAGCAGCGCTGTTACCGAAGCTCTTTTGTGGTCTCGTTCTAGTTTCAGTTAGGGCCTTGTATTCTTTTCGCTTTGATGCATATTCTTTATACTTTTATTTTCTTTTCGTTCCATTAAAATGTCTCAAATACCCCCTTGCCTCTTTTTTCTTCAACTGTCGAACCATCTTGAATTCCGATCTCTTATGCTGGTATCAATATCTATGGATTTTTTTTCATACAGACAGCAGCTTCCAATAGAGATCTATTGAACAGTCTAATGGACTCATCTGGATCAACATCTATTAGGCTTTCTGCATCCTTCATTCTCTCTCGAAATATCTGTGATGAAAGGTTATCTTTGAAAATGTCTGCTTTGTTACCCTACCACACAAAAATTTTTTTTTTCCTTTTCATTTCTTTTTCTTGCCTTCGTGTGGTGCTGATCACTATTAGTTCGGCATTGGTAACACATGTCTAAAGGAATATGGTCAGAATCTGTTCTGTCACCAACTATTACGCTGTCAACCATTTGAGAGAAATCAACACTAGTTAGGAAACAATCCACAACACAATGGCCATGTTCAGACATATAGGTAGGTTTTTCTTCTTCGTCTCCTGTCACATAATCATTCATGACTAACATTCGATAGCAAATGCATAGGTCAAGGAGAGTTTTCTTCCAAAGTTACAAATTTGAGTATCACTTGATCTTCGGCTTTGCTGCCACGAAGGTTTACTGTGAAAAGGATTACTGTCCTCGTTGTTGTCCAGAAGGAGATCTACATTTATTTGATAGTTAAAAGTCCGTGCGTTACAATCGCCGGTACAGATCAAACGCACGTCGTCGAACTCATCTGTCAGGTCATGTAAACATCTGTGTGTCTCATGTGTCAGGTCATAGAAACATCTGTGTATCTCATCAATAAGACAGTTACTTTGGGATTGATAATAAAAGGGACTGCCTGTAGGAGGTACGTACGTAGCTCAATACAAAACGTCCTAGTGCAACCAAAGAGAGTCTTCGACAGACTCGGCACAATGATACTTTCCGAGTCCATTCTAAGTTCATGCACATTTCTATTCAGAGAGTTTCTTTTCGACACTAAAATGCCACCTGATCTTCTACCTTGCTGCGACAATTTCACTGCAGGCTACATTAATTTCTTCAAATCCGAGAAAAATTTGATCTGTCGAAGTTTTCATCCACAAATGTCTCTGTTAATGTAATGGTATCAAATTGATCAGTGTAGTTTACCCAGTCGGTATTGCAGTTTGCTTGCTAAGCCACCATGTTGTATGATGACAAGGATACCCTGGGAGCTGCTGGGGGCTGGCCGGACTCCTATCTGTTGACGTCTGCTTGGTCTTCAGCAGTGGGGTCAGTTGTCAAGTCAGGGTCGTCTGTCTTGTCGTCCGTCTGGCCATCAGTCTGGTCGTCAGTCTGGTCATCTGTATGGTCGTCTGTCTGGTCATCCATATGGTCATCTATCTGGTCACTAGTCTGGTCATCTGTCCTGTGTGTGTGTGTGTACACCACGTTGAGTCGTGTCGACTTCATGAACAGGACCATGGTGGGACAGGCGGAACGTGGAGTCTATCCTTATCTGGGCTGGCGGGGGTCCTGCCTCGTCCTCTTCTCAAGCCATGGGGAGTTGTGGGGCTATTGTCTCCACAGCACCATGCAGGGGTGTGGGTCCCTGCCTTGCTGCTGCCGTTCCTCGCTCGTCCTGCTCCTGGCTCTGCTGCTTCCGTGTTCGGTGCCGCTCTTGTCCGCAGGTTGTACTTGGACTTGGGACGTGTGGCAGTGTTGATGTCGTCGGCACGGGGCCGTTCCTTGAGTGACGATCTTCTCGGACCTGTCGCTCCTCGTTGCTGCTGTCTGCTGCCCACCCCACCCCCCCCCTGCCGCCGACGTTAGGCTGCTTCCTGACGTCACGTTGGGAGGTCGACTAACCTGAACTGGCCGTCTATGGTGGCTGGTCACAGAGCGAGTGAAGATTCCCTTCTTGTCCTCGCAGCGGCAGTGGAGGGTACTCTTCCTCTGGCAGCAGCAGATCTGCTCATTTGTCCACACGGTGTTGTTGCTGTCTGTGCTGTCCTGGTCTGATCTAGCCTGCGGCAGAACTTCCAGCGACCCCCACTACTACCTGTCTGGCTTCTTGTTACACTTTGGCCAACGGGGTTAAACTCAGAGACAGCGTTTTTGTTGTGACAAGCTTGTCAAAACACAATTTTGCAACTTCTCCTTTGGATATTAGATCTTACCTCGTGCTGAGTAACGCTCTTCGTTTTGTTTGTACAGTTGCTGAAAAAAAAAAAAACGTTTACTGATGTACATGCCATGGTGCAGTTCTGACTGCCTCAGATGTTGAGCTACAGAGAGAACCAGAGACTTTTGTTTAAAGGACACAACATTCTGACGATGGCAGCCTTGCCCACTGTATGAGATCGTTCTTCATATATTTCTTCATCAATGCATAGTCCTTCCTTGATAACCTTCTGCTCAAGCTGTTTATACTTTTCCCAGGATGCTTCAAGAGGGATACCAAAAAAGAAAAAAAAAAAAAAACAAAGAAAAGAGATTATTTCACTAAATCTGGTTTTCGAGGTACTTACACTTGTTTTGAAGTATTTTATATTTCTTCTCTCAGATCTATAGTTTCTTCTGATAACGCTTGACCTACCTTTGCATATCATAAACATCAGTTGTCAGCTGATTCTGAATTTCTTCTATCTGGGTTAGACAGTGATCAATTTTGTCTTGAACGCTTTATCAATCTTGGATCATCTGTCCTTGTCACTGATTTGCGTTTTTCCGTTCTTGTTATGGTTTCAGTTATGACAGTTCTGTTATTGTGAAGGAGGGACAAACGGGAATTCAAGTCTTGTTCCTTTCCGTCATTGTAAATGGCTTCACCACGCGCACCTGTACTCAGTTCCTTCACCGTCGCTGGTGCGGCATTGGATGCACATCTCCGCAGGCGATGAGGAGACTTGCTATGAATACAGTGGCGATGGAACAGAAGATTACTGAAGAAAAGCGTCAGTTTGTAGTGTACTTGCTGGGTTTCATCAGGTTGTCTTCTCAGGAACATGTTTGCACAGGCAAGCATTAAAAAGGACAATCCAAGATCTTCCATGGACATGTAGTGGACAGAACTGCTGCAGTTGTTTCCATTTTGAATGGTGCAGCGATGCATGCCATTGGCCGAAGTTGTACCGTCTATTCCAAGGCAAAGTGCTAGCAACACACGGCCAGTGAGTAGAGTCCATGCCAAACTGAGTGGCCATCGAAGCGAGAGGCACAAAGTTCGTGACTGCTTGGCTAAGAAGCTTCTACTCCGCATGAAATTTCGAAATAAAAAATAAACACATCCACAACAGCTGCTTGCGTGTGGGCATGATCAGCAGACAATTATCTATTTGCTAATCTCAAACAAAGTATAAGAAATCCTTAATTGCTGTAGTCTTTGAGGAAAATATAGAAACATTTGTCAGAGCTCTGCAAAACACGTCCACTTCGCACGGTGAACGAAACCAACACACCCGAGAGAGAGAGAGAGAGAGAGAGAGAGAGAGGACAATCCAAAGTGCTACAAAAAATGAAGTAGTTTCATTGGTTATTTTTCTTGGTCGACTTCAAGCAGTCAGTCATTTAAACATTTCACCCACCAGCAGAGGAAGATAGAGCAATTCACTGCAGTTCCAAATGCCACCTTTCCAATCGATTCACAGCCGAAAACGACAAAGCCAGGGACGCATTCATGACACCGCAACCACCAAACCAGTATATACTATCCATTATCACTTGACCAAGACAGTGTCTGTCATGCTATAGCAGAGGAGAGGGAAAGATGAAGGGAGGAAGCACCCACCCGATGTAAATTTCATTGTCTGAGGGTGCTGAAATAGTCAGAAAATGAAATACAAAAGTTATGTGTGCATTGGTTAAGTTCGAATCGCACGATTTGGTAAGGTTGCACGTGGAGAACGAAATGACACTGCCATACATAGATTCCAGCGACGTTTTGAACTCGAAGACGGCCAGTGGCGCCTTTGATGCTTAATTTCTTCACTGCTGGGTTTTTTCAAACATTCAGCCGAACCACCAAGCTCTCAGGGACAGGTTTTGGTATGCAGCAGTACCACCGGTGATGTTGCGTCTGTCAGCAGTATTATGCTGTGCCAGCATATCGACATCAATGCTCTGAGTTGTTGTCACAGGGATGACATGATCTGGGGTCTACGTTACATCGCGTGACCCGTTTCCGCGTTTGGCAGAGTAGATACTGTCAGCGCGTTCACCACGATGAAAAATAGCTCAGTGGACTCTCGTTCATTGTCTTGACATTGTTTGTGGCAAGAACGCTCTCATTTAGCACCATCTGGAAGATATTACACAGTGCAAAAACCAGGATGAAAACCATGAAGATAGTGTTCTCCATTTTGCTCTAAAATTAAATAACGGCAGGTGTATACTGTGCCAGTAATTGAAAGGCAATAGAACTAAAGAAAAAGAAAAAAAGAAACGAAAAAAGAGCATAAAGTTTATCCCATTCTGTCAAAAGTAATGTACTGGCTATGTAAATGAACTATTGAAAATAGAAATGATCTTTTTAAACTAAGAAAAAAAGGAAAGGAAACAACAACATAAACCACAAAATATGACAAAAATTAAAGTTTTGCAGCGTTGCCAGTGAAGAAAGCATTTTATCAAGCAAGAGAGAGAGAGAAAGAAAGAGAGACAGACAGACAGACAGACAGACAGACAGACACAGTGAGAGAAGAAGAAGAAGAAGAAGAAGAAGAAGAAGATCGGTCAAGTACTTTGTGAGATATTCCATTAAGAAGAAAAACCGTTACAGGCTGTTACAGCTGTTAGTAACAGCTATAACGGTAAATTAAAAAACATCAGGCATCATCCCTGACCCATAATGAACATACCTATACATTTTCAGAAAGATTGGCCCAGAAGTTCTGTCTGGAGCGAGTGGAAGACATTTTGACTACACACACACACACACACACACACACACACACACACACACACACACACACGCGCGCGCGCGCGCGCGCGCGCGCGTGCACATGAAATTTTCGAAAACAAAACTAAAAACACATCCACAACAGTTTCTTGCATGTGGGCATGATCGGCAGGCAATTATCTATTTGCTAATCTCAAACAAAGAATAAGAAATCCTTCATTGCTGAAGTCTTTGAGGAAAATATAGAAACATTTGTCGGAGCACTGCAAAACACGTCCACTTCGCATGGTGAACAAACTTACTCACCCGAGAGAGAGAGAGAGAGAGAGAGAGAGAGAGAGAGAGAGAGAAAGAGAGAGAGAGAGAGAGAACAATCCAAAGTGCTACAAAAATGAAGTCGTTTCGTTGGTTATTTTTCTTGGTTGATTTCAAGCAGTCAATCATTTAAACATTTCACCCACCAGCAGTTGAAGACAGAGCAATTCGCTGCAATTCCAAATGCCACCTCTCCGATCGGTTCACAGCCGAAAACGACAAAGCCAGGGACGCATTCATGATACCACAACACACCCAACTGGCATATACTATTCATTATCACTTTGACCAAGACAGTGTCTGTCATGCTATAGCGGAGGAGAGGGAGAGACGGAGGGAAGAAGCACCCGATGCCAATCTCATTGTGCCTGAGGGTGCTGAAATAGTCAGAAATTGAAATACTAAAGCCATGTGTGCATTGGTTAAGTTCGAATCGCACGATTTGGTAAGGTTGCACGTGGAGAACGAAATGACACTGCCATACATAGATTCCAGCGACGTTTTGAACTCGAAGACGGCCAGTGGCGCCTTCGATGCTTAATTTCTTCACTGCCGGGTTTTTCAAACATTCAGCCAAACCAGAAGCTCTCAGGGAGAGGTTTTGGTATGCAGCAGTGCCACCGGTGGTGTTGCGTCTGTCAGCAATATTATGCTGTTCCAGCACATCGACATCGATGCTCTGAGTTGTTGTCACAGGGATGACATGATCTGGGGTCTGCGTTACACCGCGTGACCCGTTTCCGCGCTTGGCTGTGTAGATACTGTCAGTGAGTTCATCACGATGAAAATAGCTCGGTGGACTCTCGTTCGTTGTCTTAACATTGTTTGTGGCAAGAACGCTCTCATTTAGCACCGTCTGGAAGATATTACACAGTGCAAAAAACCACCAGGATAAAATCCATGAAGATAGTGTTCTCCATTTTGCTCTAAAATTAAATAACAGCAGGTGTCAGACAAGGTGTATACTGTGCCAGTAATTGAAAGGCAATGGAATTAAAGAATAAGAAAACAAAAGACACAAAAAAGAGCATAAAATTTATCCCATTCTGTCAAAAGTAATGTACTGGCTATGTAAATGAACTATTGAAAATAGAAATGATCTTTTTAAACTAAGAAAAAAAAGGAAAGGAAACAAGAACATAAACCACAAAATATAACACAAGTTAAAGTTTTGCAGTGTTGCCAGTGAAGAGAGCATTTTATCAAGCAAGAGATACAGACAGACAGACAGACAGACAGACAGACACAGTCAGAGAAGAAGAAGAAGAAGAAGAAGAAGGAAAAAACAAGATACAAAACATATAAACGTACTCCCAGTTTATTCTGAGTGCACGTGAGATATTCCCATAAAAAGGAAAAACCATCTTGGGATGGTGTAACCATTAGTAATGGCATTCCTGGTAAACATCGGCCATCATCTGTAACCTAAAAGGAACATACTTACAAAGTTTCAGAAAGATCAGCCAACTACTCTCTAAGATATTCCATAAAGAAGAAAACCATTATGGGCCATTAGTAACGGTTATTACGGTAAACTAAACATCGGCCATCATCCGTAAACCATAATGAACATACCTACATATTTTCAGAAAGATCGGCCAAGTACTTTCTGAGATATTCCGTAAAGAAAAAAAAACCGTTACAGGCAGTTATAGCCGTTAGTAACGGCTATAACGGTAAACTAAAACTTTGGGTATCATCCAGACCCATAATGAACATACCTACAAATTTTCAAAAAGATCGACAAAGTGCTTTCTGAGATATTCAATAAAACAGAAAACTGTTTAGGCCGTTAGTTACGGCTATAACGGTAAATAAAACATTGGGCATCATCCGTAATCCACAGTGAACATACCTGCTGATTTTCACGAAGATCGGACAAGTACTTTGTGAGATATTCCATTAAGAAGAAAAACCGTTACAGGCCGTTACAGCTGTTAGTAACGGCTGTAACGGCAAACTAAAACATCGGGCATCATCCCTGACCCATAATGAACATACCTACAAATTTTCAGAAAGACTGGCCCAGAAGTTCTGTCTGGAGCGAGTGGAACACATTTTGACCATGGACGGACACACACACACACACACACACACACACACACACACACACACAGCATTTCTTTGTTTCCATTCTAAAGTACTCCCTGTTCTATAAGAACTGGGAGTACAAAAACAACAACGACAACACGTTTTGAATTTTTACATGACTGAACCTTTATGAATGCAGGATGGTGTAAAGACATACGCTGTTTCAATCATATGCTATTTTCAATCATGTAATTTCCTGAGCTATGTACGCTAGACTGTCGTCCCATGTGAAACAAGACAAGACAGACAGATGGTCTTGGTCACATCCGTCTGTCTTCCCTGTCCCATCACAGAAAGGCTGCAGTATGTCATTCATACCACACTCGTGAATAGCATTCAGGGAAGCAATATACCGAAATAACCACAAACAGCTACTAAATGGCTGACAATACAGCGTTAATAAAGTGCCTTGCCCGAGGTTCTAGGTGCTGACTCTCATGTGCTCAATGGGCTACCTACTTGGGAAGTGCCGACCGTCATCCAATCAATACCATTCACCCACTTTCCTTATTTCCTTCATTCTTTCAATTTTTCATGCTGGGTTGCATACCAATGGCCAAACTGGTCTTCTGTTCCAAAACATTGCTGATGGGATTTTAGGTGTGTACTAGACGTATGTGTGTGCGTTAACACACAGAACCTTGGATTATAGTCTCTTTCGAAAGACTATTTGGGAAATGGAGTCAGAGTTAATGTTAACTCCAACGGAAACACACACCCCTCCCCCCCATACTGAAACGGCTTGGTGGAGATTTGAACCCATAAGCCCAGGATCACACAAGATTATGGGTCTGGCGTTCTACCAACTGAGCTATTTTCCTCCAATCTCCCCATCAGAGCTATTCTGTTCAATGTAAACAAAACAAACGTGTTCCAATGTGTAGTGTAATTAGGAAACGATTATTAGGAAAGTTTAAAATTGACGAATATATAGCCAAAATCACTTGCCTGACACGATTTTAAAAATATGAGAATCGTACATACCATTTTTTTTCTATTACAGATTAAAGAAAAACTTCAGCATAAAAAAAGACACGTGATACGAGTGCTGGTTGCCATGGAAATCTTTGTTTAGAAGCAACCTAACTATCACGAACTTCCTTATTGCTACTGTTCTGACATCAGTGTGGCTGAAAAGGAAATTTTGTTTGAAATATGACTCAATCACTGTACAGCCATCGTTTAAATTTGTGCGGAAGGCTCTTGTTATAAAGGAAAGCTTGGTATTCATGTATTACAAACTGTAAAGTTTGTTATCATTATTTCGACTTACGTTCATGGTACATCAAACTTATAGAGACCAGTAACTGCAAAGCGATTGTCATTGTGCTTTAGCAGGTTGATCATGAAATTATAGTATTTTCTTGATGTGGTTTTTTGACAGTTAACGTGTTTGAATTTTTTTTTTTTTTTTTTTTTGGTGTTGTTCCACCCCCACCCCCCTCATCATCCGCATGTGAATGAACTAAAACCTTCATTAGGAAAAACACCTGAGGTGAATAAACCTTAAAAAAAGTTAATTAACAAACAAAGAAAACAAAATTGGACTGCACATGTCTCCTTGTTTACCCCTTTTGAACATGCAATAAAATCTGTCAACTCTGCCTTATTTCTTATTCTTGTTTTAACATTGTTATACTTACTTCTTATACAGGCATACATTTTGCCCCTTATTCCATTTTTGACAAGCATTGACCACAAAAGTTTTCTTGATATAGAATCGATTTTTTTTTTCAAATATGTAAATGCAACATATAACATTCTGTTGATCTTTAATTGCTTTTGAACTGCCACCAAAAGCGTAGAAATATGGTCAATTGTTGAATAATTTTGTGTACATCCAGCCTGATATTCACCAGCGATGTTTTTTTTTCTTTTATCCATCTTTGCAGTCTGACACTAATGACTGAATTGTAGATCTTACTGCACACATTACTGAGTGATATGCCCCTTAATTGTTCGTATCCTCTACGTCCCCCTTTTTTATGTATGTACAGATTATGGATTCTGTCCATTTTCAGGATAAGACACTGAAGGACTTAAACAAAGACATAACAAACACAATCACTTGAATACTTAAAAGAATTCACCTGGACCAGCCTATTTTGAATGTTTTAATTTCCCAACGCAGCATTAACTTCTTCTTTCGTTATTGGCTGATTAAACCATCTTTCTTTATTGTCTTCAACTGGATAATCATACTGCTCTTGTAATTCTGTGTTAGCCACTTGTTTGTCAAGTACATTCTTAAAATGGTTAAAAAAAATCATCAGTACTATTTTTACTGGACACACCACCTCGTTTTGAAACAATTGTGCGGACTACGTCCCAAAACTAATACTGATTACCAACAGAAGAAACCAAATCATCAAGTTGCAAATTTTGGTATTCCTGTTCTTTTCTTTCCAAAAGATTTGTGTGTTCTCTTTGTGCTTTACAACACATCATCCTGTCACTATCTTTTAACGTTCTACAAACTTTCGAAAGTAATGTTCTCACGATTTTCCTTGCAGTTTTACATTCTTCATCAAACCATTTATTACTTGTCATGTCTGATCTCTCATCAAAATAAACCCTTTCTTTCATACAAACAGCATATTGCAAAATACAGTCAGTGAACAATTCCAGAGCTGTATCTATGTCTACATAAATCATGTTAGCTGCATAACTTAAAGTATCTTGAAACTCTTGATAACTCATTGCTTAAATGAAATGCACATTCGACTTTCCATCTGTACTTCTCGATGACACAAATTCCCTTCACTCTACAGTTAAATAAACCAGATTTATTC
>JADBJO010005865.1:132500-137500 GCA_016801955.1 Conus betulinus
AAATGTTACTTAAAGAAGGAAAAAAAACACATGGACAATCAGACTGCGTTAATCTTCCTGTTATCCTATAATTTTTTTTTTAAAAAAAGAGGAAATCAGAAATCGGGTAAGGAACAGCAAACAGTAAATAACGAACAAGTACGGTAAACTCTTCCTCCCATGAGGAAATGATGAAATTAATACACGCCCATAACTCCAAACGAATTGCTGCTTTTGACACGGAATCGCCTGGCTGGTATAACAGCTCAGAGCGCACAGAGAGCAAACAAGGAAACATACCCCCTCTCCCGCAAAAAAAAAAGGATGTTTCAGACTTGTCTTTATACCCCGTACTGGACACATCCACACAACAACAGCATCTTGAGAAACGAACAGACACAAATCAATTTTAATTTAAGACTGGCACAGTCTTTCGACCTTGAGTAGAGTAAGACACGTACACAGACGAACAGTAACAAATACAGGTAGCCTCGATTTGACTGCAGTGAAAGGAAATCTTATATTGGGCAGGGAACAATAAAGACTAAATAACATTTTAACAACTGTGACATCTGTTTTCCAGACTGAATTATTACATTTTGTATGAAGTATTGGTTACAGTTTGCATAGTATCTGTCCACCATGTGGTTTGTGATACAAACAGACAAACAAACAATGTAAAAAAAAAAAAAAACTATTGGCTGGAAATGGCAGTATTGGTTACTTTTCGTATCAGATCTGCCCATCCTATGTTTTGTAAAAACAATCAAAAGGCATCAAATACTTTAGTCCCAGCCTGAAATCGTCGAAGGCTAAATAGTTAAACATCTGAACGAAACTGGATTTATATACACCCCGCTCCCTGCTTGTCACAGTCCCGGAATGCATCAATTAGCACTGTAGCAATCAGAATGGAAAAGAGGGTGGGAGCTAAAACGCATCCCTGCTTCACTCCGTTTTTCACTGGCAATGGGTCAGAGGTGTCTCCGTTTTCTTGCACCCTCGCCAAAACGATCAGTGAGAGGAGCTTTTCCAGGCCACCAAACGTGTGAAGGATCTTCCACAAGCCGGTCCGATAAATGGTGTCGAAGGCCTTGGTGAGATCTTAATAAACACCACGTGGAGCTCTTGAAAAGCTCACGACGCTTCCGTAGCTGGCGAACAGCAAACACCATGTCGTTTGTGCGCGAAATTCCACTGCCATTCAGGGACGAGTGAGTCATCATCATCGTCCATCATGAAAACGGAACCATTCACATCGCCTGCTCATAGGTCTATCGTCCGCTGATTAGTACTCATTAGTGAGACACGGGTAATTATGCCTGCTCCCTTGGTATTGAATAGAGATATATCACAACCTGTAACTTTGTAATATTTTCGCCACCAGGGGTTCAAAAACAGAATCCAACAGCACCCCAAAGCAGCCAGCGAAGGATATCAATACAAAAACAAGAAGAAAGCGCTGTAAGAACATCAGCAGCCAAAAAACTGAAATAATGTAAAGAGTATGAAATGTAGGAGGATATCTTTAAGCCTAAAGCGTGAAGACCCATGTAAGGCCGTTAGGTGTGAACAGTCAGAGTGGTCAGCTCTACTGTGTAATCTTCTTCTCTCCTTCCTCGTTCGCCATCCCATTAGATGAGCAGCCCAGTGTCCTCGATGAAGGCTGCCGTCCGTCGCAGTTCCTCCAGGGTACTGTGCAGCTTGGCTTCCACTGCTGTCGGTGTTGGCCAGTACTTTCTCCTGGATGCTGCATACGTCGTGCAGACTTGAGAGATGTGGTCGGTTGTCATTGGTCCCTCACCACAAGGGCACTCTCCACTCTGTCCAATGCCAAATTTTGTGTGCATGTGGTGGAGCAGGAGATTGTGTCCAGTCCTCAGGCGCGAAGATCTTGACCTGTTCTCGTCGTCCCAGCGAATGGTATGTCTTCTGGGTCGCATTTGGGATGCAGGAGGCGCCATTTTATTCCTTGCTGTGCCTTGATGATTGTTCTTACTGTGTAAGAAACCAAGCATTGTCAGTTTTTATGTGCTCATGGTAGCTAGGAATCGCGCGTGACAGCCTTAATATGGATCTCCAGAGAGACACAATCTCCCACTGACTGACCAAACAATATGTCGAACAAATCTGTAGCGAGGGATAAGAAGTGCAGACTGACAATTCCTTCGTCACTACAATAAGACCTGACAAACATGTATAAAGAAATGAAAATAGCGAATACAAAACTGCAGTTTCCTGATGACAGACAAACTTTTGCAAAACCGGAGATCAGTTATCTTTGAAGAAACTATAAAAATCATGGATAGATTTGGAATGATATCAGGTATCAATATGAATTGTGAGAAGACACCCGCCATTTCGCTAGGACGGGAAAGAAAGTCAACAAAGAAGTATATGCCACATCTCAGGATGAAATGGAATCCTCCGAAATTCAATATATTACGAATATAGCTCATAGTGGAGCGCACAGACAGCACAGATATGATTTTTACTGAAAGGTTCTCACAAATAAAACAGTTATACAGAGTATGGGTTTAGAAAAAGAAATCTAACGCCACTAGGAAGAATAGCAATTCTGAAATCTTGAATACTTCTCAAATCGTTTATTTATGGACACTTCTTGCAAAACCCACCTGACGAATTCTTGAAGGCATTGCGTCTTCTATGTCTAAAGTTCGTATGGAATAATAAACAAGACAAAATTAGTAGAAAGATTGCACGGACAAGAATTGGTAAAGGATGCATTGGATTTCCATATTGAAACTGTTTCATGTAAGCTTGAAAATAAGATGGATAAGGTAACTAAGGACAACAAATCATAAATGGAAAAGCATTGTAACTTTGTTATACCCGAACGTACAAAAACTAGATAAACTCGGACCGAATTGTCTGCTTACTCGGGACGAGAAAAACCTCTTTTGGAAACACACGTTTCACGCTTATATGATATTTTTCAATAAAGTCAAACCCTGTAGCTCGTCTCAAACAGTAGTAGAGCTACTTTATTTCAATGACAAAATAAACAGGAATAACATTTCATTGAATAAGAACGACTGGATTAATGACGATGCATGCAATATTGGAGATCTGTGCAAAGAAGATGGCAGTTACTTGACCCATGCTGAATTCATCAGCAAGTACAACATACGGACTAACTTTCTAAGTTATGCAGCACTTACAAAAAGAATAAAAATCTTTGTGAACATTTGTGTGGATAATAACGATAAATCTAAAGATTCCAAAACTGTACAAATCTTAAATTCGGTGAAATAGGGAGCATGGTTGTATTATGATATTCCTATAGACGACGGTTTCAAAACAAAAATGCTGCCAAAAATGGAATTATTAAATTGAATTCAGAAATCAACCTGCGAAAAACGTTTAAACTAATACAAGAGGTACAAGAAACAAAGTTGAAATGGTTTCAGATGAGATTGATACATAGAATCCTACCAACAAATGTAGTGTTGATGTACATAGGTGTTAAATCTGTACATTTTGCCAGAAAAAAGATAGTACCGAACATATGTTCTGGAGATGTACGCACGTGGATGCTTTTTGGGAACAATTTAAACACATAATTAAAGATGGATGCCTCTATATAACCTCTTTTTTTATAAATTAAAAAAAACTTTTGGACACGATACAGATTTTAAATCTGATAGAGTGTTAAACTTTATCCTGCTGTTTGCTAAATTCTGTATTTAAAATGTAGATTCAACAATGAATTTTCTCATGTAAATGTGTTCATCAAATTATTAAAAGACAGATTTTGAATAGAAAAGTACATCGCTTGCGTTAACTTTAACATGGTAAAGTTTAACACTGACTGGCATTAGGTATAAAGAGCTAATTGAAGTGAAGGAATGTAAACACGAAAACGTATGCTTCATGTTAAAAAAAAAGATCGAAGCCAGTTGAGAATATGTAAACGTCTCCGTATTCATTACAAATGAATACTTGACACGCTAGGATACCATTAATATATAATGAAATGTACTTTTTTTTTGAAAGATATGGCTGACAGTTATTCACTTTTTTGTTTTTGTGTGTGTATTTGTGATTTTGATTTGTTTCATTGATTTTTTTTAAATGATTTCTCTTTAATTTGTCCAGAGTTGGGGTATGTTTTCATTATCCGTTCATTTCGTTCATTTGTGATATATTGAAATTACATGTACAGAAGCTTGAAAAAAAAAAACATAAACAAGAATAGATAAGGGTGGGGGGTGGGGGGGTGAGAGAAAGAAAAAAACGGGGATGAAATACATGTTGAACAAATTCGTAATGAGGGAAAACAGTAGCAGTATTAGTAGTAGGGGTGGTGGTGATGGTGGTAAGAGTAGTAGTAGTGTAGTAGTAGTAGTAGTAGTAGCAGCAGCAGAAGTCGTAGTAGTGATAGAAGTAGTGGTACTAGCTGCAGTAGTAGTAATAGCTGCAGCAGCAGCAGTAGTAATGAATAGCCGCAACGGCAGTAGAGGCAGCAGCACCAGTAGTAGCAGCAGCAACAGCAACAGCAATAGCAGCAGCAGCACCAGTAGTAGCAGCAGCAACAGTGTTATAAGTAGTATCATTTATAGTAGCAACAGCAACAGCAGCAGCAGCAGGAGTAGTAGCAGCAGCAGCAGCAACAGAAGCAATAGCAGTAGCAGCAGCAGCAATAGTAGTAGTAGTAGTAGTAGTAGTAGCAGTAGTAGCAGTGGTAGCAGCTACAGTAACATTAGTAGTAGTAACAGCAGTAGTAGTAGCAGCAGCAATAGTTATAGTAGCAGAAGCTGGAGCAGCGGCAGCAGCAGCAGCAGCAGCAGCAGCAGCAGCAGCAGTAGTAGTAGTAGTAGTAGCAGCACAACAGCAGCAGCAGCAGTAGTAGTTGCAACAGCTCCCCCCCACACACACACACACACACACACCTTCTTTTGCGTCAGGTTCATTGATCTTTTTATTTTGTCCTTCTTAACTGGCAAATAAGGCAACATCCCGCATCCCACCCCCCACCCCCGTATCTGCACACACACACA
>JADBJO010005865.1:147500-149500 GCA_016801955.1 Conus betulinus
TACAAATCGGCGGGCGCTTTATATCCTGCTTCTTTGGATTAAAACGATATAAACTATTATAACGCTTTCAGTGATTATTCAGGGAATTTTGGTGACTTTCTATTGTGCTCATCAAGATGGCGTACTGGCACACGTCGTTTTGAGGAGCATTCAAACGAAGAGAAAAAGACAAGTCTGCTAACTTATTTTTACTAACACCCCCACCCTCTCTCTCTCTCTCTCTCTCTCTCTCTCTCTCTCTCTCTCTCTCTCACCCTGTTTCTCTGTCCGTTCTCTCTGTCTGTCTGTTTGTCTGTCTGCATGTCTCTCTCTCTCTCTCTCTCTCTCTCTCTCTCTCTCTCTCTCTCTCTCTCTTTCTCTCTCTTTCCAGTCCTATACTGCATGCTGAGTCTGTTCACTATAACATCGAGTGTTGCAGAGATCGTTTGAACACCAGGAGCATCTTCTTCAATATGTTGTGTTTAAAGCCCACTACTAGGGGAGGGGCACTGTTGTTGTTGTTGTTGTTGTTGTTGTTGTTGTTGTTGTTGTTGTTTTTTATTATTTTTTTTTTACGAATAACATTTTTTCAGCACCCACGCCGCTCAGTCCGACCCCTGTCTACAACCACAGCTTGGTCCAGCCTGCCACAGCCCCGGCACCGGCAATCCACAGGGAGCAGTCAATGTCAAGTCGTCAAGAGGCAACCCACCGGAGGGAGACACTGCACTGCTTCCGAGTCACTTCGGTGGAGTTGAATGGTTCCTGTTCTGATCCAACATACACAGGACACAACCTACTAAGCCCCCTACTGACGACAATGGTTGCTTAGTCGCAGGGCCTGTGTGAGTGGACATTCCCTCCAGAGGGCGCCACCAAGTCCGTTTACAGACAGTCCCCCATGAATTTGCCGATACCGGTGATCTCGAGACGGAATCGAAGTTAGGCCAAAGACGCGGAGAAGACATCGAAACTGAGGTCACCACGAGAGCAGGGTATGAAGGGCCACAGATATTGATACTTTTTAAAATATGCTGATCGATGAGAATGAGGATGATTAAGATGATGCTATAGATTTCCATTCAAGTCTGAGACTGCTTCACATGGCTGTACCCTACGCTTACTTTCATAATACATCCCGGCGTCATCCAGGCCTGAGAGATACAGACACCTATAGTGTTGGTCAGGAATTTTGAGCTATACTCTCAGAGGCGCATCCATTTAGTGGATGGAACTCGACTGAGCGGTCCCAGTCTTCCCAGCTGAGCCCATAGCAAACTCAACTCTAGATAGGAGCCGATCGGAGCAGAAAAATCCCACATGGTTCTGATAGGAATCGAACCAATGACCTCCCAGCCAGGAGTCCGCAATGCTAACCACACCGCCACGGTGGCTGGTTGCTCTGGGGTCAGACGTTGGTTGCAGCTCCCGCCGGCAGCGCGTCTGACGAGGAATATCAAACAGCCCTTTATTGGCAGAACTGTAGAGAGCGTCTCAATAATTCTTCCGTCAGCCTTCCCAAGAGCGTGGTGGTGGGGGTCACATTTAACGTCCCCACGGCGGAAGCTTTTAGGGACAAACTTTGAAAGGTATTTGAATGAGCCCCGTCAGTTAACATGGACACAAACGAATTACTAGACGAAACACGATCCGTTTCGGCCTCTTAGGTCTTGTTCAAACAAAATAACAACACTCAGGACAACGAAACTGAAGAACGAACGATCACTAAAATCAAGGACAAGCCTCTCTCTCTTTCTGTGTGTATGTTTCGTGCGCACGCGCGCCGCGCGCCGCGCGCGCGCGCGCGTGTGTGTGTGTGTTGTGTGTGTGTGTGTGTGTGTGTGTGTGTGTTTAAGCGATAGTCTTTTGTTATAAGGAATATCATGGTTCAAAGGTTCGTGGTGTTGTTAGTCAGGGTGATACCGTTTGTCATCAGTTCGTGGTCGATGTTGTTGTCTTCCTAGAAGATGACTACTACTGGTGCGTGGCTCTGTTTGGGGTACTCCTCGGATAGAACTAGT
>JADBJO010005866.1:9316-16816 GCA_016801955.1 Conus betulinus
ACTGCAAATTTGTCCGGCGTTTTTTTGTTAATTAGCGATTAACTGTGTTTCTTAAACAATAGCTACTGTCAACATGCCGACTTCGTCGGTATGTTTCCGAGCTTCCTGTGGCCATTTTTTTACTGGACTTTTCAGGCTTTTATGTGGAAGCGGGCCAAGGAGAGAGCTGCAACAAGGCGACTTTGTCGAGAGATACGAGTGAGAAGTTTGTCTACAGTGTTTGTGCTGGTGTTTGTCACGGCATCCCTGCTTCAATGTGGGGACATTGAACCTCATCCTGGCCCTCCCAAAAAACAGACAACACTGCATTCTCCTGCCAGAAAAACGCTCAATTCTGCAAGTGACAACACTGCCGGTGATGTATCTTTGGTCGATGTCATGAATATGCTGACAAGTATGGACAGAAAGATTACAAACATTGAAGAAAAGATGACTACCTTTGATTCCAAGCTGAACGAAATGCAAACAGAGATTGATGAAGTCCGCAGAGAAAATGAAGATCTGAAGGAAAGAGTGACAAATCTGGAGGGAAAACTTGAAGATCAAGAAAGTAGGGGACGACGGAAAAATCTGATTTTCTACGGCATCCCAACTGGTGACCGAGGGAACTGAGACGTATGCAGACTGTGAGGGAAGGTGAAGAAAGTGCTGAAGGACAAGATGGGCATCCAGGAGGATGTCCCCATGGAACGCGCGCACCGCCTGAAGGGTGGGAAAGGCCCACGCCCCGTCATCGTTCGCTTCGAGAAGTTCAAGGACAAGGAGAGGGTGCTGTCCGAATGCAGGAAGCTGAAAGGAACGAACCTGTCTGTGTCAGAGGACTTCACACTGAAGGTGAGGGAAAAGCGGCGCCAGCTGCTCCCTTTTCTAAGAGAAGCCAAATCTGCAAACAAGCGAGCCTTTCTGCGTTTCGACTCCCTTGTCATAGAAGGTAAGCACTACATCTATGACCCAGAAACACAACAACTCAAGAAAAAACTGTAAACAAATGACGGGCTGGCCGGCTTTCTCTCAATGCTCCTAAAGGGAGGATTTCCGATTGTACCCCCCCCAACCAACGGTGATGATCAACATTGTATGTGTGAATCAGTGAATACAAACAGTGTGACGGAGTGTTTAGCAAGTCTGGATACGCATACAGAATGCATTGATTTTGACACACAGCAGTCTGTGGCATCGCGTAACACTACGAGGACAGTAACACATCTTTGTTCACTCAACCCACGTTAGAAAGTAAACAGATGTCTGAGTTTCGTATTATGGCATGGAATGTTCAGGGTCTCTCTCAAAAGTTACATAGTGTTTCCTTTAAAATGTTCTGTTCAAGTTTCAAGATTTTCTCTTTTTCAGAGGTTTGGGCATGCAAACAAAGTGACATTGAAAACGCCTTTCCAGACCATTCTGTTTTTTTTATCCACGCGTGCAAATTTTAAAAAAGGTGGGGTTGTTGTATGCATACATAAGTCTATTGCAAACAAAGTGGAACGACTATTAAAGAAAGTTGAAGACTGTGTGTTCATTAAATTTGAAAAATCAATATTCAAATACTCATTTGATATTATCGCTGCTTTTTGTTTATGTTGCTCCAGAATATTCTGTTATATATGAAGACAGCCCTTTTGAAGGCTTCGACAAATTGGACAGTAATATTTGTGATTTGATGCTATCCTACCCAGATTCTCATCTATTACTATGTGGTGATTTCAATGCGCGAACAGCAGAGCTTCCAGACACTGAGTTTTGTGATGAAGACAGACATGCTGCGCCTTTGGTTGAACTCCGTGATTTATTGTGTGATACTGTGCAGTCAACACGCAAATCGAAAGATAAGAGTACTAACAATTTTGGATTGAGACTTATTGAATTTCTGAAAGAAAATAACTTATTTTTTGTCAATGGACGAACAGAGGGGATCGGGATGGTGAAATTACATGTGTTGCTAATCATGGAATGAGTGTGGTGGATTACTGTGTTGTATCAAAGTCTTTGTTTGATTTGTTAGCTGATTTCAAGGTTTTAGACAGGTCGGAATCGGAATCAGACCACTTTCCAATTGTAACTATATTTTCCGGTACCGTGGGGGCTAAGGATAATGACCTAAATGACACTGAAGAAATTCACACAGAGGAATTGTCTACTTTCTTTTGGACCGATTCTTCTTTTGAATATATACGACAAAATCAGCATGTAGAATATGAACACTTTCTTTCTGCTATGGAAAAAAGCACTGATGCAGGGTCAGATTATCTTGTTGATTTACTTCAGCGAGCAGCTGAAAAGGGCAAGCAAAACCAACTCAAACAAAATTCACGAACACAACCCTCGTGGTGGGACGAAGATTGCGAACAAGCAAAAGCTGAAAAGTATAGGCAGCTGAGACTGTGGCGATCCTCCAACAAACAAGAAGATTTGGACCATTTTATTTACTTGAAAAAAGAATTCAAAATCTTATGCAAACAAAAGCAAGAAAAAGAGAACAATGAAATCTTGAAGGAGTTAAATGATGTTTGCTCTGAAAAAAAAAACTCGAGGTCATTTTGGCAAAAAGTTAGAGATTTCTCACAGGTGCTAAAGCAACCCGCGCGCAAACGTAATTGATGCATGCACATGGTTTCATTATTTTCGTGACCTTTTGAACCCTGATAACACAGTTGTTGACTCTGGTTTTCGGAATGAAGTTAATCAGGTTTTAGAAAGCCATACTCCTGATGACTGTGACCAGTGTCAGGCTGCACAGGATGATCTTGATAAGCCGATCACAGAAGATGAAATCCGCCAGGCAATAAAGGCTATGAAGAAAGGTAAGGCTCCTGGACCTGATGGTGTACGGCCTGATGTGTTCCATGTTTTAAACAATGTTCTGGCAAAGTTTTTACATGTTTTGTTCAATAGAGTCTTTGACAGTGGGCATTATCCAGAAAGTTGGACAAAGGGTTTGATTTTTTCCACTGCACAAGAAGGGTGACCACAAAAATGCCGGAAACTATAGAGGAATTTCACTATTAAATGTTACTGAAAATTGTATAGCAGCATTTTGAATAAGAGGTTATATGCTTTTTGTGAAAAAAAGACAAGTAATATACCAGAAGCTCAAGCAGGTTTTAGAAAGGGATACAGTACAACTGACAATATATTCTCTCTGCAATCATTAATTCAGAAATATCTTACTAAAAAGAGCGGCCGCTTCTACACTCTTTTCGTTGATTTTTCCAAGGCGTTTGATAGTATTGATAGAGCAAATCTGTTGTATATTCTACTTCAGAAAGGAATCCATGGAAAGATGTTTCAAACACTCACAAATATGTACAAGCAAGTTATGGCGGCAGTTAGATTCGGAAATAGCATTACAGAGTATTTTGAGTGTTTGTCAGGGGTAAGGCAAGGCTGCATTCTCAGCCCTTTGCTGTTTTTCACTGTTTATATCTGAACTGCAAAATACACTAGTTACTGGTAACACAAGGGGGATTGATGTGTTTTCAGATGAAACTGGCATTCTTTTATTGATGTATGCATGATATTGCCTTGGTTTCTGACTCTGTGACTGACCTCCAGAAGAAAATTGACTGTTTGGATCTTTTCTGTCGAAAATTTGGACTAAAGGTGAATATGAAAAAAAAAAAACGAAAGTAGTTGTCTTTAAGAACGGTGGTTTTCTGAAAAGATCTGAGGTATGGTTCTATGCTGGTAAACAAATCAAAGTGGAACCCATGTACAACTATTTGGGAGTGATATTTTCTGCTACTTTGAACTGGTCAAAATGTGTAAGTAATCTTTCTGGGAAGGCACTTAGAGCGCTTGCAGGAATTAAGAAGTTATATTTCAAACTGAAAAACATGCCAGTTCATACTGTTTTTAAGATTTTTGATGTGAAAATCAAGCCAATTTGTTTATATGGCTCAGAAATTTGGGGTTTCCAGCACTTCGAAGAAATTGAAAAGGTGCAAACGAAAATATGTAAAATGGTTTTGAGTGTTGGGAGAGATGTAAAAAAATAATGTTGCTTTGGGTGAGTGTGGTAGATTTCTTTTTATATATTGATGCCTATGTACAGCTTATTAGGTACTGGTGCAGACTTCTTGTATTATCACATGACCGCTATCCTCGTCAATGTTACAATATGTTGTTTATGCATGATAACAATGGCAGACAGAACTGGGCTACTCGAGTTAGAACCATTTTGTGTAAATTTGGATTTGGCTATGTATGGGTGATGCAAGATGTTGGAAATCCAAGCTACTTTCTTAAAGTATTCAAAGAAAGATTAGAGGATAATTTCCGTCAGTGCTGGCATGAATCAGTTGTAACAGAAGGAGACTACATCCTATACCAACCACCAAATCTTAAGGGCTACCTACATAAGCCAGTTAGAAAATCACGAGCACCGTCGTGTTCTTTGTCTGGTTAAATCAAATCGACTCCCACTAAATGGAATCCCACGTTATGGCAAATGTTTGTCAAATCCAATTTGTAAAGTCTGTGACTTGAACTGTGTTGAAGACCTTGTTCATTTTTTGCTTGTGTGCCCAAGGTATGCTGCACTGCACGTAAACGACATATCCCACTGTATTACTACCGCTTCCCATCAACTCTTAAAGTACAATTGCTATTCACAAATCTCAGTGGAAAATTAGCCTTTAGAGTTGCGACCTATATTTGTGGAGCTCTGAAACTGAGATGCCAAACTACATCTTACGCACGCACGCACGCACGCACGCACACACACACACACACACACACACACACTCACACAGAGGTGGGTTGATAAGGATGATGGTAGGTGGGGGTGGGGGATGCAGCATGGTTTGAAACACAGAGAAAAAAATGGAGGAAAACAAACCGAAAGAAACGAAAAAAAGACACAAACAGACAACAACAACAATAGAAGGAAAAAAAAAGAAACGATGAAATCGTGCCTGCAGAGGACCTGACCTAAGAGGTCGAAACGCGCTGTGTTTTGTTTTGTAATTTGTTTGTCCCTGTTACTTTATGTAGATTTACTTTAACATTCCTTTAGAAAATGTGTTTCAATTTCCGCCTGTACTCACACCACTTTAAAGGTGAACACACACACACACACACACACACACACACACACACACACCACACACACACACACACACACACACCAAAACAAACCAAAAATGTAGATGTTGAGTCTAGCATCATCCCCCACCCGACTCCTTCCTCCCCTACCCTCTTGCCTGACGCACACGTACCCCCCACCCCTCCACCATCCACCTACCTCCTCCCTCTTCCTCTCTCACCTCCATCGCTTTAACCCCTCCGCTCACCCCCCCCCCCCCCCCCTCCCTCCCCCTTCTCAGCACTCTTTCTGCCCAGTCGGGTGCCCTCAGGGTGATGATAAAGAAGTCAGTGTGTAGTCAGTTAGCGGCTGTATGACTCGGGGAAAGTGGATTTTTTCACATAAAGAATGGAAGTGATTAGACGAATGAATGACACTCAGGAGCAGAATAAATCAATGCACTGTACCTTGGCAGTTTCATCGCAAGAGTAAATAATCATAATGGTAATAATGATAATAACGATGATAATGATAATGATAATAATGAAAATGATGATGATGATGATGATGATAATGATGTTGATGATGATGTTGTTGATGATGATGATAGTAATGATAATACTAGAAGTAATAATGAAGAAGAAGATAATGATGATGATGATAATGATAAATAATAATGATAAAAAAATAAATGATAATAATAATAGTAATAATAATAACACAAACAACAATAATGATAACAATGATAATAATAATAATAATATATAGAGAGAGAGAGAGAGAGAGAGAGAGAGAGAGAGAGAGATCAACAATAACAACAGCCACCCAAAAAAAGTAAAGGGTTGGGGGGGGGGGGCAGGAAGAAGAGAAAGACAGCACTGAGATGACACAGACAGCAGAGAGATGATACAGACAGCACTGAGATGACACAGACAGCACTGAAATGATACAGACAGCATTGAGATGACACAGACAGCACTGAGATGATACAGACAGACGCAGAGAGATGATACAGACAGCACTGAGATGACACACAGACAGCACTGAGATGACACAGACAGCATTGAGATGACACGGACAGCATTGAGATGACACGGACAGCACTGAAATGACACAGACAGCACTGAAATGACACAGACAGCACTGAGATGACACAGACAGCACTGAGATGATACAGACAGCACTGAGATGACACAGACAGCACTGAGATGATACAGACAGCACTAAGATGACTGGTGGCACAATGACTCGCTGCATCTGATACAGGTTCTTAACATACAGACAGCACAGAGATTCTACAGAGAGCACTGAGATGACACAGACAGCACTGAGATGACACAGACAGCACTGAGATGATACAGACAGCACTAAGATGACTGGTAGCACAATGACTCGCTGCATCTGATACAGGCTCTTTAACATACAGACAGCACAGAGATTCTACAGAGAGCACTGAGATGACACAGACAGCACTGAGATGATACAGACAGCACTGGAATGATACAGACAGCAGAGAGATGATAAAGACAGCACAGAGATTATACAGACAGCACAGAGATGACACAGACTGCACTGAGATGATACAGACAACACTGAGATGACACAGACAGCACTGAGATGATACAGACAGCACTGGAATGATACAGACAGCAGAGAGATGATAAAGAGAGCACAGAGATGATACAGACAGCACTGAGATGACACAGACAGCACTGAGATGATACAGACAGAAGAGAGATGAAAAAGACAGCACAAAGATGACACAGACAGCACTGAGATGACACAGGCAGCACTGAGATGACACAGACAGCACTGAGATGACACAGACAGCACTGAGATGACACAGGCAGCACTGAGATGACACAGACAGCACTGAGATGACACAGACAGCAGAGATGACACAGACAGCAGAGAGATGAAAAAGACAGCACAAAGATGATACAGACAGCACTGAGATGACACAGACAGCACTGAGATGACACAGCCAGCACTGGGATGATACAGACAGCATTGAGATGACACAGACAGCACTGAGATGACACAGACAGCAGAGAGATGACACAGACAGCACTGAGATGACACAGACAGCAGAGAGATGATACAGACAGCACAAAGATGATACAGACAGCACTGAGAGCACAGACAGCAGAGAGATGATACAGACAGCAAAGATGATACAGACAGCACTGATGATACAGACAGACTGAGATGACACAGACAGCACTGAGATGACACAGACAGCACTGAGATGACATGTAGCAAAATGACTCGCTGCATTCTGATACAGGTCCTTTAACATACAAAAGGAGGTAAAAGGAGGAAGGAAGGAGAGAGAGAGAGAGAGAGAGAGAGAGAGAGAGAGAGAGAGAGAGAGAGAGAGAGAGAGAGAGAGAGGGGAGGAGAAGTAAAAGATCCAAGTGATGATTGTGATCTCTCTCACTCCGTGATGAATGAAAAGCTAAAACAAAAACAAAAAA
>JADBJO010005866.1:21816-36816 GCA_016801955.1 Conus betulinus
AAAGATCACAAGCTTTAGGCGAAAGGCAGTTTCACTCGTTGATGGCGCGCGGCAGAGAGAGATTTTATTCACATAGATGCTTTGGCCCGTTACGAAGGGGCACATGTAACAACAGAAAACGAAAATGTAGATTAGAGACTAGGTCTGAATGCACAGTAGAGAGAGAGAGAGAGAGAGAGAGAGAGAGAGAGTGTGTGTGTGTGTGTGTGTGTGTGTGTGTGTGTGTGTGTGTGTGTGCGCGTGTGTGTGCGTGTGTGTGCGTGTGTGCGCGTGTGCGTGTGTGTGCGCGTGTGTGTGTGTGTGTGTGTGTGTGTGTGTGTGTGTGTGTGTGTGTGAGAGAGAGAGAGAGAGAGAGAGAGAGAGACAGACAGACAGACAGACAGACACACAGTCAGACAGTCAGACAGATAGTGAAAGTTCTTCTCGTGTTTGCATTGTAGCAAGAAAGACGACAAATCTGACGTCAGGTGATGAGAGAGGAACTGGCTGCCTACACGTATTGGTTGGCTGTCACTATCTGATGTCACGTGTTGACTTGCCTAGTTGGCTGATCGTGTTGATAGGTGATCTGCAGCTGATAGAGAGACAACAAATCATCTGATGTCAGAACTTGCCTGATGAGGTGAGGAACTTGCCTAACGTACTTGATTTGATTGGCTGTCACTATGTACACGTGTTGATAGGTGACCTCCTGGTGATGGAATTCGTGGGTAGGGACTGTCTAGTAGAGTATCCCCGATCTTTCAGTTGTGGGCAATTCCACACCCAGCTGGGGACCGCAGCATTGCACCTCCCTCTACCCTATTCATCTTCCACTCTCTCCTTCATCACTCCAGCGTCGTACTGAGAGGCCTTGCAGCATAAATTGTATTCCTGCCTTTCAAAATTCTAAGCTAGAAAGAACCTTTTACCCTTTACTTTCTTTGGCTCTGTTTTTTTTTTTTTGTTTGTTTTTTTTTGTTTTTTTTTGGTTTTTGATTTATTTTTGTTTTTTTTCTCTCGCCTTCATCCACTATATTTCTGCCTTTGCGGTCAGCTTACTCATATTTTGTCATAAAAGTCGTTACCAATCTTTTTCTTCACGCCATAGTATGCCATGTAGTGGTGTTCTTCAGCAGAGAGAGAGAGAGAGAGAGAGAGAGAGAGAGAGAGAGAGAGAGAGAGAGAGAGAGCGCAAATCAAGGGCCTTACTGGCTTTGTTTGTGAGAGGTGAGATGTTGTTGCCAGCGTACATGGTTTCTCTTTCACCATTTCCGGATTCTGACCACTGAGATTCCCACCAGTCAGCAGGATCTTCGTAACAGCACGAAGCATCAGGCACCTGTCAGTGTAGAAGGACGCCATTCTTCTCCTCTCTCCATTCCACCTGTTTGATCAGGTCCTGCTGGAGCATGTTGTAGTCCATGGGGAAGTGTACAGCTGTGTAGCCGCACAACGTGTCATCAGTGAAGACGTTTGTGATGCCAAGCAGCTGTGTCAGCAGGTCGGTAATGTTAAGACGAAACGCGGTGGGGTCCAGCACTGAGCCCTGGGGGACCCAGAATCCACAGAAAGGCCGTTGATGTAGCGCTCTTCACGATAAGTCTTTACTGCCTTCTGCCAGGAGGTCAGCAATCCACAGGATGACCAGACGTCTGATTCTTTGACGACGGAGCTTTTTGGCACAGGAGAGATTGTCAGTCCTCGTCGCATGCCTTCGACAAGTCCATCACCAGGACGACCTTCTGTTTCCCTCTTCTCCATGCTGTATGTGACAGCGTCCAAAAGCTCAAGCAGCTGGCTCTGACACGACGACCGGCCTTTTCTTAATTCACGCTACACCTCGCTCAGGGGACTGTTGCCCTAGGAAATCAATTCTCCTGCAAATGATATGTTCCAGGATTTTATGTGGCGCGATAGTTTTGAGGAATGGGGGATTGGGCGCGGGAGTGGGTGGGCGGCATATGGCTAGTTATCCGGTCTGTAGCGCTCGCCTTTCTGAGACGGGTGTGACTGACTATTAGCAGTCTCCCAATCCTGCGATGCTACGCCAGACTGACTGAAGGTGGGGGGTAGAGAAGTGT
Source organism: Conus betulinus (assembly GCA_016801955.1). Lineage (NCBI taxonomy): Eukaryota > Metazoa > Mollusca > Gastropoda > Neogastropoda > Conidae > Conus > Conus betulinus. The sequence continues at coordinate 23,880 of JADBJO010005866.1, forward strand.
AAGAGCAAGGGAGACATCGCCTTCTAAATCCACGAAGATCCCCGGGCTTATGCCGCTAAGGTCTGGTACCTTGCTGAGCTGAAATAAAAAAAAAATGGATCCAATAAACCTTTTTAAGCTGAAATACAAAAAAAATGGATCCAACAAAATGAAACAAAAGAAATCTTGGGAGGGACAAAGGGAAACCTAATGTGACGGATGTGTGTGTGTGTGTTGGGGGGGGGGGGGGGGGGCACAGTGGATGGGAGGGGGGAGGGCCGTGGAAAGCGAGACTGGAAAGGAGGGGGAGCAGCAGACCACAACATCCATTGCATTCAGTCCCCATATGTCTGTACTGTCCCTACCTTTCCCTAAGGGTATAGACATGATTTGAACAGGTTGTCTGTCCAGATCCTGCCGTGGCGTGTGACTGGGCTGTCAATGACATAATTTGACTGGGCTTTCAACGACATAAATTGACTGGACTTTCAACGACATAGTTTGACTGGGCTTTTAAATGACAATTTGCCTGGGCTTCAATGACTTAATTTGACTGGGCTTTCAATGACTTAATTTGACTGGGCTTCCAAACACAATTTGACTGGACTTTCAATGACAATTTGACTGGGCTTTCAATGACATAATTTGACTGGGCTTGCAAAAACATAATTTGACTGAGCTTTCAATGACTTAATTTGACTGGGCTTGCAGAACCATAATTTGACTGGGCTTTCAATGACACGATTTGATTGGGCATTCAATGACATAATTTGACTGGGCTTTCAAAACATAATATGACGGGGCTTTCAATGACATAATTTGACTGGGCTTTCAAAAGCATAATATGACGGGGCTTTCAATGACATAAATTGACTGGGCTTTCAAAAACATAATATGATGACGGGGCTTTCAATGACATAAATTGACTGGGCTTTCAAAAACATAATATGACGGGGCTTTCAATGACATAATTTGACTGGGCTTTCAAAAACATAATATGACGGGGCTTTCAATGACATAAATTGACTGGGCTTTGAATAACATAATTTGACTGGACTTTCCATGACATGATTTGACTGGGCTTTAAATGACATTATTTGACGGAGCTTTCAAGACATAATTTGACTGGGCTTTAAAAAGTAACAGTTTGACTGGGCTTTGAATAACATAATTTGACTGGCCTTTACATAGCATGATTTGACTTGGCTTTAAATATGCTAATTGGACTGGGTTTTGAGTAACCTAATTTGACTGGGTTTTACATTGCATAATTTGACTTGACTTTAAATAATCTAGTTTGACTGAGCTCTAAATAACATAGTTTGACTAGGGGTTTAAAGTATATGATTTGACTGGGCTTTGAATAGCATAAATTGACTTGGCTTTAAATTACATAATTTGACAGGGCTTTAGATAATATAATCTGACTCCTTTTCTCTGTCTACCTTTGCCCATCTTCTTCCCGCCTGTTTCCTACTTTTTGCTATTGTTTTTATCCTAACCCCCCCCCCCCCCCCCCCCCCCCCCCCCCCCCCCCCCCCCCCCCCCAACTCTGTCTCCCTCTTTTTCCTATTCAACATTTTTGTCTGATCTTTCCTGCTTTTTTATATGTGCTTACCGCTTTCCCAACTTTCCCACCTACCTTTACCGACCCTTTCTTCCAGCCTTTTTCTATGTTTTTATTTAATTTTTTTTTCCCAACCTTTTTAGTATCCTCCACCCCATCGCCTGACCTTTTCCCTCTCTTTTTATTCCCCCCCTTTTTTTTCCCCCGTTCTAACACTGACTGTACCATTCGCTGACCTCAGCAGGAAGAGTAACGAAAAACAATGTTCGGCGCGCTAGAAAGAAAGAAAAAGAAAGAAAGAAAGAAAAGAAGAAGAAGAAGAAGAAGAAGAAGAAAGGAGCGCTATGCAACGGATTCTCTGATTGAATAACCAGATGATGACTGACGGGACTGTCCAGGCAATTGATTACCCCCCCCCCCCCTCCCCCTTCTTACCCCATGGCTCATCCATCCCTAGGGCTATATACTGGACATGAAAAGAGAGAACGAAAGAATGTACGAATAAATCAATGACAGAAAGAAAAATGGAGGCTTGAACGCCTTAAAGACGGGGAAAAATAATGAGTGAAGCACTAAAGAGTGAGATAACAGAGGAAGGAGGGAGGGGATCATAGACAGTTGGAATAAAAGATGAATGAAAATAAATGAATGACAGAGTGAATGAATGAATAAAAAACAGAAAAAGAAAGGGAGAAACACAGAAAATGAGAACTTAATGAATAAACCACTGAAAAGGAATGAAATATAACAAAGTAGTGAAAAGAGGGGGAAATACTAAAGGGACAACCGAGATTCATTCGTTAGTCATCTGATGGAGGTAAGGATACGAAAATAGAGAGAGAAAAAAGGAGAGGAAGAAAGGTGGTGTCAACCGCTGCTCCTCTAAAATGGGACAGAATGGAAGAACACCAAGCCAGGAAGGAAAGAGAGAAAAGAGTAAAACACAACAGGGGACAAATGAAAATCACTTGCCGCCTCCCTGACGTGACAAAAATAGGGAGAAAAAGAAGAAAAAAAAAAGGGGGGAAAAAAGAACGATAGAAAGAGGAGAGCAAGACAGACAGGAGTGGCCAAGATCTGATTATTCCCACCGTCAGAATGACAGCCTCGACCCCCCCCCCCCCCCCCCCCCCCCCCCCCCCCCCCCCCCCCCCCATCCCACCAGTTCTCTTCACTCCTTCCCACCCCTTTCCTCTCCTTACTCAAACATACAACGCACTCAAACTTATTGCATCCACCCCCTCTCCACCTTTCTCGCCTTCTCCACCCCCCGCCCCCCCCCCCCCCCCCCCCTCCCTCTCTTGAGTGAGATCTTCGCCATAGATGGGTATGGGTAGAGAGTTGCCCCCTTGCCGTGTCTGTGGAGAGTGGAGTTGTCAGCAGCGGTGAACTGTATCAGTCTTCTGTCTTGGATGGACGCCTTAGTTCCTCGTTTCCCGTTCTTTCCACGCAGCTGGACTCAAAGGACGACAGAAGTATGCCACGTTATCCGTTTTCCTGTCGTCGGAAAGACTAGGGACTACACACTTAATCAAAAGACCAACCACCGGCCTTAGTTACAACAAAAATCAGAAAAGAAGATGGATTGAGCAGGGACAACACATTTAATCAAAAGACCAATCACTGGCCTTGTTTACAACAAAATCAGGAAAGAAGATGGAATGAGCAGCACCCAGACATCAACAAGAAGGATGCATACTACCCTGCTGCCCTGACCAGACCAAGCGAGCATTGTGAGACTGAGGACAGGACACTCCAGACTGAGACATCACATGTTCACAAAATTCCACATTGGCGGGTCTTCGGAGTGCCCATGCAGTACAGCCCCAGTGACTGTGGAACACTTCCTGCAGGACAGTCCACAAATGAAAAGCTAAGAGCAGAGACCTGGCCTGCCAACACATCGACGAGGGAGAAGCTCTGTGGATCTGTGGAGGGCCTCCGCCGCACAGCAGCCTTCGTCAGTGCCTCCGGGGTTCCTGTCTGAGTGTGCGAAGATTTACAACAAAACTAACAACGAAAAGCGTATTGCACGTGGTACATTTTGTTCTCTCTCCCCCTCCCTTTTCTTTTTCTGTTTTGTTGTTGTTATTGTTGTTATTTGTTTGTTTATTTTGTCTCTCCCCCCCCCCCCTTTTTTTTTCCCCCCTCCCCTCCTCATCTTTTTCAGCCTTGTTTCAATTCAGTTACTTCAAAACATGTCGATGTACGGCATTGGTTAATGTAATTAGTGTCTGGATTTGATGTTGATGTAGTGTTCATGGTTGAATACGGTACCAGTGGACAAAGGTGTCTGGGTGTTGTGTCAGTTATGAGAGGATACACCTTTCTGCGTTTGGTCATGACCGACTGACATTGGATGTGTTAACTGTGATCGGAGACGGCAGTACATCATTGGAAACTTCGTCTTTTCCATCTGTTGCCATCAAAGAGACGTAGTTTTTGTCTTGTCTCTCTTTTTTTTTAAATAAAAAAGTCGAAATGAATTTGAAACGGGAAGGTGAACTTGATAGCAGATTTTATCATCTCTCTCTCTCTCTCTCTCTCTCTCTCTCTCTCTCTCTCTCTCTCTCTCTCTCTCTCTCTCTCTCTCTCTCTCTCTCTTTGAAAATGAAAATCCAAGTTTGAAATTCTGGACACAGACGCACGAGCTGGACGGACTCACTGGACGATGGTATGTCCCATGGGCAGAATGATCTGCCTGGTTTGGGGAAGATTCCTACTGGTTTATGTGAGAGTGCTCCTTATCAGCAGACAACCGGCATTCAGTTCGAGCCTGATGAGCTCTGAACAGAGCGAAACAGATGTCGTTTGCTTGTCCTGCAAACCTCAACTCGGAGGAACAATAAACACAGGGGGCACCCGATTTGGGATTCGTTCTCGCGTCCTCTTCCCTCTGCACAGAAGTTTGTCATTTCGGATGATATGTTTTCACCGGGGCGGACTGTTGATGTTTGCTTTACTTTCTCTCTGAAAAATTGCTGGCTTCGGGACTGGAGTTTATTATCCCTCATATAATGGCTGACATCTCTCTCTCTCTCTCTCTCTCTCTCTCTCTCTCTCTCTCCTCTCTCTCTCTCTCTCTCTCTCTCTCTCTCTCTCTCTCTGCGCTTCCGTCTAGCTGCTGTCTGTCTCTCTTTCCTCTCTCTCTCTCTCTCTCTCTCTCTCTCTCTCTCTCTCTCTCTCTCTCTTTCTCTCTCTCTCTCTCTCTCTGTCTGTCTCCTGTCTGTCTGTCTGTCTCTGTCTGTCTGTCTGTCTGTGTGTCTCTGTCTCTGTCCATTTACCTCTCTGTGTGTGTGTGTGTGTGTGTGTGTGTGTGTGTGTGTGTGTGTGTGTGTGTGTGGTTGGTGAATGAATGGGTTTAATGCGTGTACTCATTTGCATTTTTTGTGTGGTATATATTCCGTTGTAATCCGGTGATTGGGTTGAGAGGATGTGCACACATTACACAAAGGGAAATTGTGGACGGAAAGTCTTAATAGGAAGGTCAATCTGGACGAAGACAAATATGTTTAAAAAGAAAAACAAAGTCTTCAGAACGAACAGGTGTTTGCTGGGAGGGTCTTATTAGGTACTAAATCCACTGTGAACAAAGACAAAAAACATGTAGTCTCTGTCGGGGAAGTCTTTAGAGGAAAACAGTCTTGATTAGATAAAATGTTCCGAACAAGAAAGTCTTTAAGATGGAGGAATTTGTTATCCCGAGACTCTTTATTTCGAACAAATCCAAGATCGGCAAAGAGAAAATGTCCCAAGAAGAAAACGCAAAATGTTAAAGTGAGCGAGTTTATGTTGGAATGGTTCTTTAATGGCGTGTAAACCCAGTGTAAACAAAGACCTTAATTGTCTCACAAGGAAAACGTCGTCGTCAGAGTGACAACGTCTTTCTTCGAAGCATCTTTGGTATGGGAGCGTCATTGTATACCAGGGAACAAAACCAACAAAGAAACAAAGGAACGACGAAGGGCCAAGACAAAGGCCTGAACCCTTCTAACAGAACGTCGTGTTTGCTTTTCCATATTTCCAAATGATCAAGGATTTAAACTACAACATGCCTCCCTGTCTTTTTTTCTTTGCTGATCTAACATCATCAAACAATATTTTGGTGCCACATTTGGCGTCTGGTTCTTGTCACACTACGGAGTTCATTTGAGCTTTTGATGTGTGATAATTGGATTTTGCGAAAGTTTTTTTTTTTTCTTTTTTGCCAATTACACTATTTGCCAGGCCTTCCACAATAAGGTATCGTTGTCAGCAATTGCAGAAACTCTGAGAGAGAGAGAGAGAGAGAGAGAGAGAGAGAGAGAGAGAGAGAGAGAGAGAGAGAGAGAGAGAGAGACGGGAGAGAGAGACAGAGACAGACAGACAGACAGACAGACAGACAGACAGACAGAGAGACAGACAGAGAGAGAGAGACAGAGAGAGAGAGAGAGACAGAGACAGAGAGAGAGACAGTGCCAGAGACAGAGAGAGAGAGACAGTGACAGTGACAGAGACAGAGATACAAAGAGACAGAGATAGAGACTGAGACAGAGACAGAGACAGACAGAGAAATTGAGGACGTACACACAGAGAGAGAGAGAGAGAGAGAGAGACAGACAGACAGACAGACAGACAGACAGACAGACAACAGACAGAGACAGAGAGAGACACAGAGAGACAGACGGAGACAGACAGAGAAAGAGAAAGGGATTGAAGTCGGAGAGAGGGAGGGAGGGGGCGGAGAGAGTCCTGTGTGGTGGTTCCAGCATGTTGTGAGCACACTGATTACTGGTATTCCCAGTCATGACTGTCTGCTGGTCAGCCTGTCACAGTGGCCATGATGATAAGATTCTCATTCCCAATTTGTCTTCAAGTTAAAGGGGTTACGAACATGAATTATAAACAGAAATATCAAACCTTCGGTAGTATCATCATCACCATCATTATCATCATTTTCTTCTTCTTCTTCTTCTTCTTCTTCTTCTTCTTTCTTCTTCTTCTTCTTCTTCATTATCGTTGTTGTTGTTGCTTCTACTATTTTCGTTTGTCATTGTTGCTGCTGCTATTGTCATCGTCGTCGTCGTCGTCTTCGTCTTCTTCTTCTTCTTCTTCTTCTTCGTAGGAGGAGTAGTAGTAGTAGTAGTAGTAGTAGTAGTAGTAGTAGTAGTAGTAGTAGTAGTAGTGGCAGCAGCAGCAGCAGCAGCAGCAGTAGTCGTAGAAATCGTAGTAGTAGTCGAAGTAGTAATCTTCATAATCCTATCATTATTAGTATCATCACCATCATCATCATCATCGTCATCGTCATCGTCATCGTCATCGTCATCGTCGCCGTTGTCGTCGTCGTCGTCGTCATCACCATCATCATTGTCGTTGTCGATGTGTCGTCTTCGTCGTCGTCATCATCATCATCATCATCATCATCATCATCATCATCATCATCATCATCATTCAGATCAGAGCATAGGCAGAATGACGTGGCCATGATTATGAAGTGGTTCTCGGTTACACTGTCAACATTTTCACACAACTGAACGAAAAATCAAAAGACAGAACATATCAAAGTCGGAAACGTTCAGGTGTTGACGGTTCGAATACCCGGAGCCCAAGACAATGGTTCTCTCGCTGTCAGTCTGAAGTTCTTGTTGCACTCGCGATGTCACTATAGCGTTTTTTTAGGTTCTCTCGGGGCCCCCTGTCCCTTAAGAGACAATTGTTAGCCCCGTGTGTCGTACTTCATGTGGTAAACGTCGGTGTTGAGGCTGAAAACGACCATCTGCAGTAGCGTTCTGTGAGTTGGCAACTCCCACAGGTCTTTCTCCTGCTCTACACTACTAACTCACGTATTTCTTGGGATCAGTTTCCTTCTGTGTTTTAAAAAAGTTTAAACTTTCTGTTTTTCTTTCCTTCTGAAATCTTAAATGACTGGCTCTCTCTCTCTCTCTCTGATCACTCTCTCTCTCTCTCTCTCTCTCTCTCTCTCTCTCTCTCTCTCTCTCTCTCTCTCTCTCTCTCTCTCTCTCTCTCTCTCTCTCTCTCTATATATATATATAAACATTAACATCATTGTTTTCATTGTCGGGCAAAGCTAAAGTCAGGTTTGGGATGAATTTCTAATCCGCGTGTGTGTGCGTACGTGCTTGCCTGCGTGCCTGCGTGCCTGCGTGCGCGCGCGCGCGCGCGCGCGCGCGCGCGCGCGCGCGTGTGTGTGTGTGTGTGTGTGTGTGTGTGTGTGTGTGTGTGTGAATCTTTGTAAAGTTTGAATCTTTTTTACGAACTATTTTCAACCAAGAAGAAGGATGGGGAGAAAAAAAATGGAATGCGAAAGGAATGCGAAAAAGAGAAGAAGAAGAAGAAGAAAAAGAAAAAGAAGAAGAAGAAGAAGAAAGAAGACACCAAACGAAAAAAGAATTAGAAGGTGGAGGGGGGGGGGGGGGGGGGGGCATTCATAAGATGATGATGACGATAACAGCAATGAACATGATAATAATGACGATGATGATGATGATAATGATGATGATGATGATAATGATGATGATGATCAAGAACGAGAACAAGAAGAACAACTACCAACAGAAAGGCAAAGAGGAAACAAAGAAGAAGAAGAAAAAATAACAACCAGAAGAAGATCAAGAATAAGAAGAAGAAAATGAGAAAAAAAAAAAAACCTGTTGATGGAGACACACGCGGAAGAAGACGGTGTGGATGTCCCACTTCTCCTCTGCCCGCCATCTGCTGTCCACCTCACACCCCACCCCCCCCCCCTCCTCCACCCCCTTTTCCTTTCGCCAGCCCAACAGGCTTCTAATTAAGGTCCACTACCGTCCAGCACCTTCTCTGTGGACGCATAATGGGCGGTCAGAGGCATCCTCACCGGCCTCAACACCACACCTTGCTGTCGCTCTTGATGCACTCTCTGTGGGGGAAAAGGGAAAAAAAAGAAAGAAAGGAAGAAAAAAAGTAGGAAATAAGCATTACCGCCACAGATCGGTGCCGGTTGGGAGGAGTGTTAGACCCAGTGCAGGAAAAAGAGATGCCAGACAACCAATTTAGCCGGCTTGAGGAAAGATGGGGTCTGGTTGGTAGAAAGGGGCTTGTTGGAAGCTGAGGAGAGGACTGGTGGGAAGCGAGTGACGTGTGTGAGGAATGATGTGTTCTGGTTCGGGTAGGGGAGTGGATTGGGTGGGAGGATTGGGGTAGGGTGTGTATGGTTCGGTTTTTCGTTGCTGTTTGTCTTTCCTGATGCCACTCAACGTCATTCATAAAATCGGAACTTGAGCCATTCCACACAGGACATATTTTGAACAAACCTCTGTGGTTGCCACCCATCTTTCTATATGGACGCACAAGGTGAACACTGATTTCTTTTTTTGTTTTAGCTGAAATGTTCTTTCTTGTTGAAAACAAACAACAAAATACACTGACACAAAGTACACGCCCAAGTGCATACAATGGAACATACAACAGCATCCCTAATGCATCACATGCATGCACGTGCAATCGAGAACATATACAGAAAGACAGAGACAGGCAAAGGCATTGTGTTCCCTGTTCTGAAGGTTTTGCGAGATCATAATACAGGCGTCGGCGATCCGAGATCCCTGAGTTCCGCCGTATCTTGGCGACCCTGCGATCGTTGAGGATAAGTTCCATTTCGCATACGCCGGCAACCATTTCGCTACACTCAAAGGGAAGTAACTATATAAAAGCTCTCCTGAATAGAAGACTTTTGTGACTGATGGACAACCTCCCCCTGTGGCTGATATCCATTTTGGTCATCTAAATAAATTTCACGATTTGTAAGTAAGCATTACATTCGGTGAGGTCATAAACTTAACAATGGTTTGGCAAGAAACTTTGGAGTGTTGTACTAGAGATGGCTCAAATCGATTTCACAGCCCACTCAAAGCGCTCAGCAGCTCAGTAATCCCACTCAACGCGCTCTGCAGCTCAGCAAGCCCAACGATCTGCCTTAATCAGGCACAAGTGAGCAGTATTTGGTGGATGCGTTCTCTCCCTTGAAAAAAATAAAAAAAACAACTTTCAAACTTCAACTAAGATTCGCTCTGTAGTTCATTGTTACTTGGCGACCCTAGTAAAGTATACAGCGGAAAGCGGACTTCAGTTTAGAGAATGACTACAGTTCTGCAGTAGTCCACGCTCTAGTGACGCGAACTAAGTCTCCATTTAAGTGAGAACGGCCGTGATGGCGATTATTTTCACTCCCACCTCCGATTTAAAAAAAAAAAAAAAAATTTTTTTTTTAACTTCATTTCATTTTCTTTTTCTTTTCTTTCTTTTTGTTTTGGCGGGTCCTCCATCCTCCAGTTTTTTTTCGTTCTCAATTCCCATTCATCGTGCAAATTTGTATATTGTATTACCGATGGACATTCTCATGTGAACTTTGGTATTTTGGAGTTTGATACAGAGCATCTTCGGGTATAAGTGTGCTAATGTTTGTGTGTAGTGACACTTTCATTCTGTTCCTAACAACAACAGAAAAAAGATTGAGAGAAAGAAAGAGAGAAAGACTGACCGAGAGGCAGACAGACAGACAGACAGACAGACAGACAGACAGAAAAAGGAAGAAGAAAGAAAAGGAGACAGATCCGAAAAAAAGAATTCATAACTATGTGAAAGCTAACGAAGTAATGAATTATGTACACAGATGTTCAGCAAATATGAAACCAACCCAATAAGCTACAAGCTGAAATGTGTCCGAGATGAGTGCATAGAGATGGCCACTTGAGCTGCGTCACGAGAGTGGCGAGCATCTGGGTGACTTATGGGGTCCCTTAGACAGGCGTCCGGGCGGATATTTCTAGTTAGGGAGGTTAATTCGCTGTCACCGCTTTTTTGTCGTTCCTCGTATTAACAAGAAACGCGTCGATCGAGAGTACTCGTTTCCTGATCTTATTTTATTTTGTATCTTACTCTCTCTTCTTTTTTTTTTTGTCCTCTCTCTCTCTCTCTCTCTCTCTCTCTCTCTCTCTCTCTCTCTCTCTCTCTCTCTCTCTCTCTCTCTCTCTCTCTCTCTCTCTCAAAGCAACTTTGGTTACAGAATTTGTTTGCTTTGAATGTTTGGTGGATTTTGTGTTTTGATTCATCTTTAATTATTCTATTTTACTTTATCTTATTTTTTGTCATTAGCACTGGTTATTTATTGACGTGCTGTTTTTATTTGTGTGTGGATTCGTCTGTTTGCATGCTTGTTCGCTGCTTTATAAACCTATTTGAGTGTGTCGAAGGGGCAGGGGGGACGGGGGCAGAGGTGATGTTGTGTGTGTGTGTGTGTGTGTGTGTGTGTGTGTGTGTGTGTGTGTGTGTGTGTGTGTGTGTGTGTGACATATGTTTTTCGTTTCGAAGGTGGATGGATTATGATGGATTGTGTCGCAGCACCGGTAATTCTCAAGCCATCTTCTGTGTGACATATGTTTTCGTTTAGAAGGTGGGTGGATTGTGTCGCAGCGCCGGTAATTCTCAAGCCATCTTCTGTTTGTTTCTTCCTCACCATTGTTTTTCTCTCCTCAAAGATGACTTCCTGCTTTCCTTCCCCACCCACACACCCACCCCACCCCCACGCCCACTTTGCCAGTCTTGGCAAAAAATGAAAATGGGATACTCTTATTTTTCACTCCTGTTTAGGAGCGGAGCTGGTGGTGATTGTGTGTTGTGTGTGTGTGTGTGTGTGTGTGTGTGTGTGTGTGTGTGTGTGTGTGTGGTGGTATGGGGGGATGGGGGGGGGGGTTAAGACAGTACGGAAAATTGCAAAGGCAGCGTTAAAGGCACTTAATAACCAAATTCCTGCTGCGACATAATCACTAATTTCATACTGGAAATTGAATTAGCTGGCAACCAGGTATGGTCAAGCATTCATCTCAGCAAGACACAAGAGAGACAAAGTAATTCATTTTCACTTTTATGTTTTTGTAGATCTTTGAATATCATGGCCAGATTGGAAGACAAGACACAACTCTCGAGTCTTGAGTCCTCTGTCTATCTGTCTGTCTGTCTATCTGTCTGTCTGTCTGTGTTCATGTGTCTATATATCTCTCTCTAGTGGAAGACAGCCTAAAACATTATCTTTGAGTACTTTGAGACTTCTCTCTCTCTCTCTCTCTCTCTCTCTCTCTCTCTCTCTCTCTCTCTCTCTCTCTCTCTCTCTCTCTCTCTCTCTCTCTCCCTCCCCCTCCTCCACTCCCCCCATCCTCTTCGTCCTCTTACCAGCTTTTCTCTCACAGTTCTCGTACCGCGCCAAGGGGTTGACCAATCACTGTCTTGTGAGGCGACATCAATGCGGCAAACAGCTCGGATATGGCCCTTTGCGGTCGACTGGGCTGTAAACAACATTACCGTTACCGTGATCAATCAATGCCAGACTCATCAGATACCTTGTGTTTCTTTTATTAGGCTGTCTTCTTTTTTTTCCTCTTTCAGGCGTTACGGTCACATGACTTACTCCGCCCCCTCCACACCCAGCCACACCCATGCTGTGTCAGTCTCCACTGCCGGCAGACCTCAGAGAGCAGTGACTATCAGGTCGTCTGAAGGCCACTCTTAAAAGAAGACCCTGCACTGAGGCAAAGTGACTGCCAGGGGCTGTTCTGTGACTGCCAGGGGCTGTTCAGTGACTGCCAGGGGCTGTTCAGCGACTGCCAGGGCTGTTCTGTAACTGCCAGGGCTGATCAATGACTGCCAGGGGCTGTTCAGTTTATGCCTGTTCAATGACTGCCAGAGGCTGTTCTGTGACTACCACGGGCTGCTCAATGACTGCCAGGGGCTGTTCTGTGACTGCCAGGGGCTGTTCAACGACTGCCAGAGGCTATTCAGTGACTGTCAGGGGCTGTTCGATGACTGCAAGGGCTGTTCAGTGACTGCCAGGGGCTGTTCCGTGACTGCCAGAGGCTGTTCAGTGAGTGCCAGGGGCTGTTCTGTGACTGCCAGGGGCTGTTCTGTGACTGCCAGGGCTGTTCAGTGAGTGCCAGGGGCTGTTTCTGTGACTGCCAAGGCTGTTCAGTGAGTGCCAGGGGCTGTTCAGTTGATGCCTGTTCAGTGACTGCCAGGGGCTGTTCTGTGACTGCCAGGGGCTGTTCTATGATTGCAAGGGCTGTTCAGTGACTGCCAGGGGCTAGTCAGTGACTGCCAGGGTCTGTTCAGTGACTGCCAGGGCTGTTCAGTGACTGCCAGGGGCTGTTCAGTGACTGCCAGGGGTTGTTCAGTGACTGCCAGGGGATGGTCAGTGACTGCCAGGGGCTGTTCAGTGACTGCCAGAGACTGTTCAGTGACTGCCAGGGCTGTTCAGTGACTGCCAGGGGCTGTTCAGTGACTGCCAGGGCTGTTCAGTGACTGCCAGGGGCTGTTCAGTGACTGCCAGGGGCTGTTCAGTGACTGCCAGGGGCTGTTCAGTGCCAG